>MCJB01037431.1:56948-104219 GCA_002018475.1 Nicotiana obtusifolia | reverse complement strand
AGGGGGAGGGGATGGAGTACAGGAAACATGAGAATTTAGGGGAATGTGAGGTGAAAAAAGTAATATAAAAATTTATTTTCCTAAAAATATTTTATACTCTCTAATCTAACACTAAAAAATATTTTTCGAAAAATGTTCTTTACTCCTCAACGGAAAAAATAAATGATAAAATCACCCATTTTTCAGAAAAATATTTTTCGAGAAAACATTTTCCATGAAAAATATATTTTCCTCGTACCAAACACACCCAAAATGTCAAAACCTTAATGTTTTCTAGTCTCTTACTATATATGATCTCCATTCTGCAACGAAGAAAGGTGAAAAACCATGTCATGTGGGGAGAATTGAAGATGATCAAAAAGTCGAATTTTTTAAGATAAATTGAATTAGCTAGCCAAATTTTCTTATATTTTAAATCGGAAGAAGTAGTTTTCAAGAAAGTCTTTAACTTGAAAGCCTAATCTTTTTACATGTTTTTAGATTTATATGGATCACATAGACTATAATTAACGTACATTAGTGTGAAATATTTATGGATAATCTTCTGAATCGTCGAGAGGTGGTAAATATAAAGGAAATGTTCCAAACATTTATTTTAGCAACATTAACTTCTTATATTTTTCTATTTGTCGCGAAAAAAAGGAAGAATACGAACTTCATTCTTTCTCAAATTCATCCATATATACATGTACTGATGTGATCTGTTTTAGTACCTCTCACATACTTATATCAAGAATTAAAGAACTCTTATATTGTAGTATAGTACTTTATAAAAGGCTGAGTTCAATCAGAAGTATTTTTCTTTACTTTTTTTTCCGGCTATGGCTTTCTTACCTTTAAGAAAAAGTTCTTAACCAGAACATGTTTATAAGAATTCGTGAAGTATATAGACAGTCTAACTCCAATTACATAATTTTCCTAGACAACATGTGTTTCAAAAGTTTAGAAATTGATATCATTATTTGTTACGATCCAAAACCCATAATAGATTGCGATGACACCTAATGCGCCACCGTTAGGCTAGCTCACAAGTGAAACTATTAATTATTTACCCCTTTTTAACATTTAAAATAAAAAGTTTTCCTTTTAAAAGAACAAAATAAGCAAGATCTCATGCAACCGTAACTACTCTTTTCTTAACAAAATGGCAGTATAATAAGTATATCCATTGTAGTGCTAGAAATAATAAGTACAATAGTACATAAAATGCTAAAAGTCCCAAAATCCCGCGCCACAAGTACATGAGCAATCTAGAAAATATACAAAACTACCACAACTATTGTCTGAAAGTGATAGGCAGAAATAATAAATAAGGTAGAGGGAGACTCCGATGCTGCAGATCGTAGCAAGGCAAGTAGCTCACCACTAAGTATCCGTAGATGATCGGCTATGCGCCCACGTGACCACTGGTAGTACCTATCTCAGTACTTGCACATCAGTGCAGAAGTGTAGCATGAATACGGAAAATAACGCGGTACCCAGTAGTATCTAGTCTAACCTCGAAGCAGTAGTGACGAGGAATCGACTTGACACTTACTAGAGGTGAAATAGCGGTATAAGTACATAAAGTAGACATGGCGAGTGTACAACAAGTAGCAGCGAAGCAAATAAAAGTAACAACAGTAAGTCCACGCACGATGCTATATCAAATCACTAAACACGTCATAACGGCCTTGAAAGCGTTAACTCAATGATTACCAAACCAAATCCAGTTCCAATTATTAAGCATGAAGCTGCGGATGCGAATGGTCCAATCCCATATGAATAGTGGTACTCAGTACTGTCGAGGCGAACGGCTCGATCCCATAAAAGTAAGGTTATCATCATGCCGAGGTGAACAACCTGATCCCATAAGAGTAATTTATGTCACTGCGAAGGCGAACGGCCCGATCCCATAAGAGTAGAGAAGTTTACCTCGCTCGCGGAAGCACCTGCGAGATGAGAAGACACAGATTTATAGTTTATCAAGTATTTCTCAATTTTTCTAAAGTAAGAAACTAAATCGATATCTCCAATTGAAATCCTAGTCTCAGTCCTAATCAAGACAAATAATACACATAATAGGCATAAACAGTACAATTAAAGGCATGATGTGAATCTAAGTTTACCCGAACATATCATGAAATATAGCTATGTATGGACTCTCGTCATGTCGTGCATACTTAGCTCCCCACAACAAGTAGCACACAACAATAGTACACCTAAGGGGATAAGTTCCCTCTTACAAGGTTAGGCAAGAGACTTACCTCGATTCCAAGTCCTCAATCCGGCTCTTCAACCTCACTAGAACTCCTCAAATGACGTCGAGGACTCCGAAACTAATCAAAAGTCGTATAAACTAATAAATATATGCTCGAAATTTTATAATTTAGCTATTATAATAGTTACCCAACCCAATTTGGAAGTTTCATAAAATTCACCCCCGGACTCACGTGCCCGGATTTCGAAAATTTTCGAATATAATTGTTACCCATGACCTCCGAAATTCAAATATATAATTTATTCCAATTTCCACCAACAAATCCATGATCAAATTCCAATTTTACTTAAACCCTAGATTCTTCATAAAATCCCACAAGTTTTACTAATTTTCCATATTTAATCTACCTATATTCCGCGTATTTAACTTGAAAATAGGTGGAGTTTACTTACCATGTGTTGTTGATGAGAATCCCCCTCAAAAGTGCTCTCAAAATCGCCCAAGACCAAGTGAAAGTGGGTGGAAAATAGCCTAAGTCCTGGATTAAATGCACTCACTACCCCGCGATTTTCGCACCTGCGGTCACTTAACCACATCTGCAAAATTGCAGGTGCGGTAAAAAGGCTGCATCTGCGACCCCCCAAAGCCTCCAGCCTCCTCGCTTCTGTGGACGGGGACGCGCTTCTGCGGACTTTCCTTCGCTCCTGCAATCCCAGCCAGCCGCCCACTTTCGCACCTACGGAGCCTCCATCTGAAAAAGCCTCGCATATGCGGCCACCCAGCTCCAGTCAAAGTCCGTTTATGCGGCTATTTCCTCGCAGTTGCGATTGCACCGAACCTGAAGCCACCAGTAGTTTCCAAGTCCAAAACTAAGTCCGACTCCATTCTGATTCGCACCCGAGGCCCTACCCCCCAAGGACCCCATCCATTTACACTAACGCATCCAACAATATGATACGAACTCGCTCGCGCGATCGAAAAACCAAAATAACATATAGAATCACGAATCGGATGCCAAAACGCATGAATTCAACATGAAACTCAAGAACTTCTAAAAATACTTTCGCGTGTCCGATTCTTATCAAATCAACTCAAAATGACACCAAATTTTGCGTACAAGTCCTAAATCACCATATGTAACTATTCTCAGGCTCGGAATCCCAAACAAACCTCGATAACACCAAAGTCTACTCCAAATCAATTTTAAAGAACTAGAAAACCTTCAACAAACTAACTTTTCACATTAAGCGCCAAAACGCTCCCAGATCACTCGAAACCCGATCTAAACACACGCTCAAGTCTAAAATTATCATGCAAACCTATTGAAATCCTCAAATCCCGGTTCCAATGCCGTTTACTCAAAATATTGACTCAAGTCAAACTTGGCCACTTAGGCCATTATTAAGGAACTAAATGTTCCAATTTCAACTCGAAGCTTTTCAAACCTAAATCAACTATCCCCGCAAGTTATAAAACTGTAAAAGCACATACAGGGAGTCTTTATTAGGGGAACATGGATCTAAAAAATAAAACGACCGATCGGATCGTTACATTATCGTTCATGAGGAATGTTTTGTCAAATAATTAAACAATCGGTCAGATATTTTCTATGACTTCGTAAGATATTATAAAGATATATTCATGTTAAAAATTATTTTTATAATATATTAAAGAAAATACACGTATGTTAGTAGATCTCATGGGTAAGATTGACTACTATCACAAACATATTCTTTGTTATGGAACAATATGAAATAAAGTAAAATAAGAGGATTTTAGAGAGAGATAATACTAGATCTTTTCTTGATGATACCTACAAATGAGCATAGAAGTCTCCTATTTATAAGAAAGTCGCTTGGTGACCAAGTAATTAGTCTTGGTGGCCAAGTAACAAATATTGGTACCAAGTAACCAATCTTAGTAACAAAGTATTTAGACTAGTTTATGACCAACTAACTTGCTCCCCAGTAATTTCATAATACATGGATATTCACTCTTAATATTATTTATAACACTCCCCCTTGAATATCCATTAGTATAAAAGTAACTCGTTAAAACCTTATTAGGAAAAAACTCAGTGGGAAAAAATTCTAGTGAAGGAAAAAGAGTACACATGTTTCAAAATACGCCTTTTGGTTGCCTCTTTAAAAACCTTGCAAGAAAAACCAGCGGGCATAATCTTATAAGGAAAAAAGAGTAAAACGCATATTAACTCCCCTTGATAAGAGCAGCAATTCACATCTTTGAGCCTTCCCATCCCAATCTTGTATACTAGCTCTTTGGAGGTTGACGTTGGTAGAGATTTGGTGAACAATCAGCCATATTATCACTTGAACAAATCTATTGCACATTGATATCACCATTCTTTTTAAGATCATGTGAAAAATAATTTTAGTGAAATGTGCTTTGTCCTATCTCCTTTTATGAATCTTTCCTTCAATTGGGCTATGCATGCTGCATTGTCTTCATACAAAATCGTGGGTATTTTGCCATACTTTAAACCATATTTTTCTCGAATAAGATGTATTATTGACCTCAACCACACACATTCTTTACTTCTTCATGAATAGCAATTATCTCAGCATGATTAGATGAAGTAGCCACGATTGATTGTTTAGTCGATCACAAAGATATGACAGTGCCTCCACATGCAAACACATAGCATGTATGAGATCGAGCCTTGTGTGAGTCAGATAAATACCCAACATCGACATAACAAACAAGATCGGGACTGCAATCATTACCATAAAATAAGCCCATATGGGTAGTCCCTTTTAGATACTGCAATATGTATTTGATTCCATTCCAATGTCTTCTTGTAGAAGCAGAGCTATATCTTGCTAAGACAATAACTGACAAAGTTATATCAGGACTTGTAGTATTAGCAAGATACATTAGTGCACTAATTTCACTAAGATATGGTACTTCAGGATCAAGAAGCTCTTCATTCTTTTTTTGAGGTCGGAACGGATTGTAAAGCCCTGAAAAAAAAACTTTTGCTAAGTATTTTGTTCTCGCTCAATCTCTAAGCTGGACACAAAGGTGTGTAAAAAGTTAAAGATATAAAATACATAAATATTATATTTAGACGATTGAATGGATAGTTATAAGAGGAGAGAAGTAAAGTGAAATACATTGGAGATGTTAAGGGATGAAAATGACCTTAGCCGCATATGACCTACGTTTCAATGAGCTTATATCAATATATAATGAACTGAGATTTGAGCTATATATCAAAAGAAATCCCTTGAAGTCTAGTTTCTAACACTTCAAACCTTTTATCATTTCGATGTTCCTATAAAATATTA
Organism: Nicotiana obtusifolia; assembly: GCA_002018475.1. Lineage (NCBI taxonomy): Eukaryota > Viridiplantae > Streptophyta > Magnoliopsida > Solanales > Solanaceae > Nicotiana > Nicotiana obtusifolia. The sequence continues at coordinate 98,711 of MCJB01037431.1, read as the reverse complement.
TAGGCGTTTTACCAAACACTATCCTGTCAGAAAAATGGGCCACATTTTTGGGCGCCTAGTGGTGCGCCACGCGCCACTTAGAACACCAAAACCAAAAATAATTTTATTTCGGCATGGTGAATAGCGTTGGGCCCGGACTGTGATGCCAAAGGTGTGAAGTTGAAATAAAAGGGACCGGGTGAGAAAAGATAGTCTCATTCTTTAAAGATTAAACCACCCCGCTCATCCTCAAGTCATCCAAGGGTTCTCATACTACCTAAGGTGAGTTTTCAATGAGGTTAACGTTAGAATACTACTTTCAAACATTAATTCTAAAAATATTCCATCTCAAAATCGTTAGATTCTTAACATGAACCCAAGAACATGGTCTATCCGCTAACCTAGGGTTTCGTGATTCAAGGTAAGTTTCGTAACCACTTTCAACCACAATTGTTAGACATGTTTATGGTTTGTTCCTAGAAACCGCTACAAAAAACTTAGATCAACGACGGACCCTAGAAGGAGAGAAGAATCAAACCTAGGGTTTCTATATTTTGGAAATCTTGGAACTTCCAATATTGATTCTTAAATTAGCTATTTATAGATTTGTTTGGTGAGGTGAACCTATTGGATTGGAGCAAATGAAGGTATTCAAAAGCAAGGAATCAAGGTGAGTAGAGACAATGCATTTACTAATGTTGTCTTCTCACAAAGATCATGCCATAAGTTATTGTTAGACTGTTAGGATATTAATGTGGGCTTTGAATAGAACGATTGAACTCACATTATCCATTATAATTGTAGAAAAGATCTTAGATGATTTTCATGATTAATAATGCAAGAATAGATGTTTCATAAATCATGTCTCATGCATTCATGGTTTCCATATATTTCTTTAATGTATAGACTATGAAAATTTCTTTTACATGATTTTATGGAACTGTTTTGATGAGAACTGTGAAGATATATCATTACTTTAGATTTTGTGATGCAAGAATAACTCAGAAGAATATTTTGGGAGTTTTCTTAGATCTCCGAGAAGGGTTCATAGCCTTTAGTGATTTATGTTACATCGAAACTACTCGTGCCAAAGTAAAAGATTAGTGTACCGTTGGTTCGGGCACTATGATATAAGTGCCCTGGTAAGGCACAAGAACGCGAGCATGCTAGAACCTTGAACTGTGAAGCACCACAGGAATGGGGTCCAGGTGATCGGGCTGGTATCGTCCACCATACCAATTATATGGTAATATTTTCAGAATCAGAATACGAAAGAATGTCAGAATCAATGGAACTCCCCAGAAAAGAAAAAGAAAAGAAAATGCTTTTAAAAGATTTACAAGGATTGTTTTGAGAAATTTTATATATTTATCTATTTGAATTTTATATTTTTTTCAGAAAAGAAGAGAAAATAAAAGAAAGAGAATTTTTTGAAGAATTTTACAATAGATATATGAGTTGTTTATTTCAACTTTTTATCAGAAGCTTTTAGAATTTTCTTTTATCATGTATACTTACTTCTTTTAGAGTCTCGTTCCAGCCTTAGTGGGAGGATTGCTTTACTTACTGAGTACCACTATGGTGTATTGCTTTCCTCTTCATGGGAACTACATGTCAATGTAGGCACAGATTTTGCAGGTAAGCAGGCTACGAGCTAGGATATTTTCCTCCCATTACCAGAAGATTTGGTGAGCTCCATTTTAGTTCGTGGAGTTCATTGATTTCAGAAATTTGTCTTATTATTTCAGTATTTCTTAGATGATTCATAGATAGAGTCAGAATAGAGTCATGTGTGACCACTTTGCATTACATTTGTTTTTCTATCTATTCAAGATAACAGAATGACTTTTTTCAGACTATTATTTCGATTAAAGATTCAAAAAAGAATTTATTTTAAATCATATCGAATTGTGTTGAGATGCATTGCATAACAGAAATAGAACACAATTGAAAAGCCAAGATGATCTGCTCGGTCAAGTTAAGGCACCAAGTGCCGGTTGCGACTTGGTTAGAAATCGGGTCATGACACGGATCCTTATTCATATAAAGTGATCAAACAACCATCGGAGTACTTAATAGATGTGCTCCATCCATGTGATTTTGTTATCCTTTTTAGATCCGTAAATGCGTCTAGCATTTGATGTGCTATTTTCTGCAAATGAATAATCTTTTGCACCTCTTTTTCACAATTATGGACACGTGGATCAAGATGAGACAACGATGAATTTTTTCACAAAATTTTCCGTTTGGTTTCACCATTTGCTCCCCCTAATTTTGGAAAAAATGCCTCATCGAATCGGCAATCTGCAAATCGAGCGGTGAACAAATCTCCCGTTAATGTTTCGAGATAGTGAATAATGGATTCCGATTCAAACCCAATATATATGCCTAACTTTCTCGACTGAGCCAGCATTGATGAATAAAGAAAAACTTCCCTCATCGCATCATTAACCGGTGTAGATTCAAGATCAGGTCCAGGATTCGGCTCGCCGAAGTCAGATAGATGGGTGGGGGCCTTTCTGATAGGCGGGACAAAGCGCTTTCAATGGTGATGAAAGAAGGGGAAATGCCTCGGACAGCTGCCATTTCCCCCTTCCACAATGTTCTCGTGAAGTTGCTCACGAATCAAAGTGTGAATGTCCCTTCGAAGTCTCGCATGCTCTTTTTTATCGGGAGCGGGGTTTCTATAGGGACCCGTCTTAGTACGATATGGATGTACTACAGGCACATACTACGCATTCAAAATTCTTAAATGTGATATATTAGATCCATAACCCAAAACTAATTGCAACAGAAATTTTTTATGATAATTTATCGGTCTGAGATGAATATTTTATGTCGGTTCCAATATTTTTTCATAACAACATAAAATAGAGATCTCTTCATTCATTTCATGTACCTGAACCTCTCCTGAGGATTTATGAAATGTTATGTCATGTACTCTTCTAGAGCACTTGTCTCTTTATTAAGAACGTTTTGATCATTTGATCCTCTTCTTTATTAAGAATTTTATTTGGTATTGATTTGTCTATTTGCTTCAAGCGTACCATAGACTTTATCCTTCTATGATTTATTCTAATAGGAGCATTTGCAGTGAGAATATAGTTACTTTCTTTAGGTCAGCATATGTGTCTGGCATGCTTTGCAATATATTACAGATGAATTATCTTTTTATGAACTTCAAATTCGTATTGTTTTATTCGAGGATCTAGATGTACAAATGATAATTCATTCCATATAACTTTTTCTCAACTGTTTATCCTCTCTCCCCTCATGTTAGAAAAAATAACTTGCTTCCTCGACTTTGGGAACCCATCTTTGCACGTTACAGTGTTAATCAAAAAATACACCGCACATCAATAATAATGAGATGGAATTATTTGGTTCCTGAACCCTGAACCACTTGTGAGGGGAGAATATAATATACTTTCATATATAACGTATATCAAACTGATATAGATAAATTTGCTCTCATAAGCAATAGTTCAACTATTAAGGGGAGGTACACAATAAATCGTTTTGCTAAACCAATTGCGATGTAAACCAACTTATCAAGATGAACTGTCTTGAATAGAAAATCTGAAAATTATACTCTAAATTAATTATTGAGCAAGAAACCTGTCATTCAAGTTGCGGGTTGATAATAAATGCACACTTAATCCTCTCATAGATGCCTCTTTATAAGGTTTACATAGCAGGTGAATGGGTCCATATTCACCTTTAATAAATTCCATAATTCACCATATTCAATCCCAATATTAGTGTAACAGCCCAACCTGCTAGTGATATTGTCCGCTCTGGGCCTAGGCCCTCACGGGTTTAAATGCGTCACTAGAGTCTAAAGTCTGTCTATTTATATATCCGACATCTCTCCCGTGTTTTGTCGATGTGGGATTCGCCTAGGGTGTCACATACATCCCCCCCCCCCCCCCTTTAGGGACTCAGCGTCCTCGCGGAGGTTTGCCCCACCACCGTTCAAGGTTGCACGCGGCGTGGTTTTGATACCATCTGTAACAGCCTAGCCCGCTAGTTGTGAGCACGTGATTTTACCGTACCCGATTTACCTTTATAAAAAAATCATTAAATAATTTTAAATTAAGTATTGGCCATTTTAGAAATTTTATCAAGTTTTAATTGCTTAAATATTAATTAATTAATAAAAAAATACTAAGAAATAGGCATGGCATTTAGTATTTATTTTGCATTTTTAGGATTAAGTTAATAATTGTTTGTTTGATAAAATTGGAAAAATCATAAAAAAAATAGTGTATTTTTACACTCTTTAGTTTTAATATTTAAATCATAGAATCTAGCATTATGATAATTTTATAAATAGTTAATTTAGTTTAATGTCACATTTTGAATAAATTAAATTTTAGTCACTAAGTAACCTATTTATTAAATTGAAAAGAGAGTTAAAATAAATGATTAAAGAATATAAGTGAAAGAAGGAAATTCGGATTGGGCTGGAATCAAACCAGCCCAAATCATTTTAACCCACAAGAGGCCCAAATCGTTCCACTTTAAATCCGGTTACATCCGGACCGTTGATCTCAACAAGATCAATGGTCCATAATCCACCCCATCCCCATATAAAATCATCTTAACCAAACCCTACCCATTTTCTTTTTTTCTCCGCCCAAACGCCCCCTTACCCGCAAACCCTAGCCGCCATCAACATCAAACCCATCGCCGGCCGGTTTTCGGCCACAAATCCGGCCAAGAATCACACCCTAATCATCCCCTAACTCACCCCGTCACCTTCCCCACTTCAATCGCCCCTTTTATCCGCTAAAAACTCAAAAAAAAAAAATCGAGGAACCCATTTAAAAATCGGAACTTTGGAAGAATAAAATGAAGTTTTTGAACAAAAGTAAGTTTTAATCGTGTGTTCTTGACAAGAACACACGGTTTAAACTTTATTTTTGTCACAAAATCGTCAAAGACAAGAAGCTAGGCCGAGGTATTTTTCACTTTAATTTTCTGTGTCCTTCTTTTCTTCTTAGTTAAATGTTCATCTTCTACCCCTTTCTTTCTAATTGTTCTCAATTTTTTTCGGATTTTGGGAGGTCTTACAAAAATGGCCAATTTTTTTTGGTTTTGACTAAGGTTAATCCGTAAACTAGGGAAAAAGGGCTATCTTAGTAATTGGCTATTACTTAAAAGGGGTAATTATAAGTAAGGATAAATAAAAAGGGGTAAATGGTAATTTTCAAAATATCCCAACAGATTTTCTGTTGGGATTTTGATAACAATATGTCAGAAAATCGTGGGGAGTGGGGGAAGGGTAATGATTTGTTTCAAAAGAGGAAAAAACAGAAAATAAAAGGGGGGGTCGGTCTAGTTCTCCTATATAATACAGTGGAGAAGAAACATACAGAGGTCTGAAAGATTGAGAGAAGAGGGAGATGGAAAAAGGAAAAATTGGTGAAGTCTGAAAAACTTTGAAAGAAACCAAGGAAAAAAAAAACCAGAAAGAATAAAGAGTGAAAAGAACAGAGGTCGTTTGGAGAGTAGTAGAAGCCTGAAATTTGAAAAGAAAAGAAGAAATAGTGAAGGAAAAAGGGGAGAAAAACAGTGAAAAGATAATAGAGAGGTCATTCATAGCAGAAAGCAAAAGAGAAAAACAGTAAAAAAAAAAAAAAAGAAACCGAGAAAGAACAATAAAAATTGACTGATTTCTTAGAGTGGTACGAGAAGCTGTGATTGTTGTTGCTGGTCACTGTTGCTGTCTCGCATCGCTGTTCCGATTTGGTCGCTATTGCTTGTTTATCAGGTTCATTCCTAATTTCTTTTGTTCATTTAAGTTTATTTAGTCTGAATCTTTTTTCTGCTACATGTGTTCTGTTTCACTTCTATGATTAAACATTTATAATTTCGAATCTGTTTGGGTTCAGATACGTTCAGTTGCAAGTCTCGTTTGATTTTGTGATCACGTATTTGGTATTTGATTGCTTTGATTCCTACACATGAATACGGAGCCTATTTGATTAGTGTTCTTGCTTTAACTCCGACTAGATCTGTTTGTGTCCATAATTTAACAATGTGTTTTGGAATGTGCCTAGATCTCTTCAAATCAACTCTGACTTTGGACGCCTGCAGGTTAAGTTTGTGAATTAGATTATGAAAAATGGTTAACTGAAACATAAACCTTGGTGTTCTCACTTAGTAACCTCGTTTGTAACTTTCTATTACCAGTCCTTTCTCGATCCTCAAACGTGAAGTATGATTAAGACGTTAGGCTTGTTATCACTAAATTGAGATTCATGAATCGGTTTTCTTCTTAATTAATCTTAAGGGTTTGCTGTTCTCTACTCTTCATTGGACATATATTCTCTTTATGTTAAATTTAAGTGTTAGTGGATTAACTTGTGAGGTATAACTGATATGAATTTCACGTACTAATGGAAGATGATTAAGAAGAATTGGGGTGACAAGAATTATTTTCCTTGTCTTCATTTAGCTTAGTCATTTAGTTCACTGAATGATCCAAATCTTGGAATACATATTTAATGGATTGTTTATCTCTATTTTTGTCTGTTTTGTTGCATCCGTCACTGTTCCTCTGTGGTTGAAGGGTCGGTGGTTTTTGGGAATTAAGTGTTAAGAAAGATGAGCATGAATTGAATCCTCCAGTTATTTAATTATTTATTTAGTTTATTTTGTTATATTATTCGATAGTAGTGTGTCTAGGCCGACCACACTTGGGTAGGCAATATTAGGATGTTTTATTAATTTTTGAGGTTCGAGGTCGTCTCCCTTAGTTAAATTTGTCCGGGGAATGCCCCGAAAGACTTATGTATATTATATTCCGGGGAATGCCCCGAGGTATTTGTATTTGGAGGCTTAAAGCAAAACTCGTAGTATTTTAGTTTTAGTTTTCTTTTTCTTTTATTAGGCGGGAACAACCTCGAACCTCGTGTGTGTTTGTTTTCTTCTGTGTTTGTTTTTATCTCAATTCAAATATTCTAAAAGCCAATTAAATTGAGTATGCAACCGTGATTTTTCACGGGACTCGGGGAATGCCTAACACCTTCTCCCCGAGTCAAATGAACCCCCTTATCCAAATCTCTGGTACGAACTTGACTTCGAATCTAAGTTCTAAAATGGTGGCCTGACACACCGTAATCAATCGTCAGGTGGCGACTCTAAATTTATTTTTGTCACTATTGAAAATCTTTTTTTTTGAGTTTTTATTAGATCTTTTATTTATTTAAAACGTTTAGTAATATCTTGCTCAAAAAGAGGAGTGACACTAGTGATATTGTCCGCTCTGGCCTATGCCCTCATGGGTTTAAAACACGTCACTAGAGTCTAAAAAGCCTGTCTACTTATATACCCAGCATCTCTCCCGTGTTTTGTCGATGTAGGATTCGCCTAGGGTGTCACATTTAGTTGGTATAATAATCGCGAGAACAAGCAACACAAGAGAATTCACGAAGGATCTTCTCAACACTTAACCATGTGAATTCTCAGTTATTTTCCACATCATACTTAAATCAAGATTGCTCAATAGGCTATGCGTGATAAAACTGTATGTATCAGTAAACTTCAGGTTTACATCATGACATGTGCTATTGTTAATTAAACTCTCAGTTTACCTAGTTTACTATGACATGAGTTTTTATATCCATAAACATCAAGTTAGCTACTTCATGTAATTTAGCATATTTTTTATTTGTGTAGTACAAATCATGCAATAAAGCGGGTAGTTCTCATATACATAGTAGCCCGCTATAGTTATAGTAATATAAAGATATTAAATCTTCTCGTTATTTATAGTCTCAATAACCAACCACTTTCGTGAATACTTTAGAAACTCAATAAGTTTCTCTGAGACTTACTACAACACAATGCCTTTTTGATAATCAATTTTATTCCTCCAAAATAGTAATAATTGTCTCTTCCAGAGCTCTCAATTAATTTTGCACTACCACATATTCATCAACATCCGTATAGTGAATATTTCTTTTAAAGAGAAAGTTACACCATTATAGCCATGATCAAAACTATATGCAAGATCTGTTTCTTGCATTACTGTTGTCCTTTCATAATCAGATGACTAAAATATTTTGGCGTGCAATAGGTACATGACCAATGACCATTCATGCCAAAATAATGACATTATTTTCTTATTTCATCTCAAACCTCCTTTTAGAGGTGACTGTGGTATATTCACTACCACTAGTACGTTCATATTCTTCCAAGAATGAATATGTATTCATAATAATTATCACATTGTTTCCACATTCATTTTAGGAATGGGACATATAATCTATACGTGCTTTGCAAAAAAACTTATGCCAAATCAATGGCAAATATTACTTTCACAAAGTGAAGGATTATTTTGAGAACTATTATTGTTCTCGTTACCACAACGATGACGATTATAAATTCGTCCATTACCAGGTCCACATCAATTCATACCTCCACAGTAAGATCATATCTTATTTTAGACTTATAGGACGGGTTTCCACTATTGGTAGTCATAATTATACATGAGTCTGGTCATAACAAGATTTAAAATTTTTACTATTTCTTGCAAACTGTACTAGAATAGGAGTATATATTTTAATATATTATAAAACAAATTATACATATTAATACAATATAATTAAAATTGCATTATCATTAAGATATTACGTGAAATGATAAAGAGAAGAAAAGATAAATCATACTTCAACCACCTCTGTTTATATCAACTTTATGTTGATTTTGTCAAATGACTCCGTGGCCCGGGCACATATATTTTTCATCATGTTCTAGTCAGGGACAACCAAGGTTAAGATTTGAGTGAGACTTCAATATTAAATCACAACCTCAAGATCCTCGGTGGGTATTCTTCAATATATCTGCATACTCATAACTCAAAAGTGAAGCAAATATATGAGTATATAAAACGAAAACCAAAAGAAACGAACAAGAACAGACGAGTAAAAATACATCCCTAATAAAAAAAATAGATTGAAGTAGACAATCTTCATTGATCAGAACTTCGTGCTGATAACATGTTATGAAATAATATGAAATAAAGTAAAATAAGAGGAATTTAGAGAGAGATAATACTAGATCTTTTCTTGATGATATCTACAAATGAGCAGAGAAATCTCTTATTTATAAGAAAGTTGCTTGGTGACCAAGTAACTAGTCTTGGTGGCCAAGTAACAAATCTTGGTGACCAATTAATCAATCTTAGTGACCAAGTAACTAGACTAGTTTATGATTAACTAACTTGCTCCCAAGTAATTTCATAATACATGGACATTCACTTTTAATATTACTTATAACATTCTTGTTTTAATATGAAACTGGTAATAAAGAATTGAGTATCTCTTGTTTTTAAATCTCTTTACAATTGAGCTTTATTATACATTTACACGGGTGCTAATTTGAGAGATATCACATAATAAAACTTTATTTGTTGATCAAGGTGTTACTAAACTTTCATAAATGTCTCTCTTAGATCAACATTTCTCTTAGTACAATATTGAAAAGAAATTTATCGATGACGAAAAAGATAAATTTTTGACGTTTAAAATATAGTCGTTGTTGAGATACTAGCTACTAGAAGAGGAATAAAAGTATACAACCAAAATACCTAAAAGATTTTGCGAGGCCAGAAAATCTGTGATACTTATGAAATAAAGAGACAACAAAGAAAGAGGCCTAATCATAGATAAAAGAACAATTAAAATACAAGGACACAAGAATGAGACCCAGCTAAATTTATCGTTGATACAAATATTTGACGTCTAAATTTACCATTAAGACTCTTTGTCGTCTTGAATCAAATATAATTAAAGTGGTTCTTTTAATTATAAACGAGGAAGCACCTCAAAAGCATCATTATATGGTCCACAATATTTTTCATTAATTACATTCCCAACTTCATTTGCATCAAACACAAAATTCCCTTCAATGTTATTTTTATGTAATATTATATTATCAAAAATTAAGGGGGAAAAACATAAAGGACATAGAGAATTAGCTGTAGTAAGACAAGGTTGCAGTCAAGATCCATCTGATCTGTCTTTTAGATTACTTTTCCCCCATCTACTCCTCTCCATCTCTCTTAATTAAATTTAGAAAAATAAACTACTTTTTACAAAATTACATTAGATTACTTACTATAATAAATAGAGAATATATAATATCAGTAAAAAATAGAAAATATATAAGCATTTAATTACTTACTGTATTATTCAAGAAAACGAATTTAACAAATCCATATTAGATTTAAGTATTAATTTAATTACTAATAGTAAGAAATAGACCTTACTGTATTATTCAAGAAAACTAATATAACAATTCCATATTAGATTTAAGTATAGTAATATAATTAATAACAGTAAGAAGTAGAAAATATATAAGCATTTAATTACTTACTGTATTATTCAAGAAAACTAATTTAAAAAATCCACATTAGATTTAAGTTTAATAACAGTAAGAAATAGAAAATATATAAGCATTTAATTTCTTACTGTATATTTTCATAAATATTCTCTTTCCCTGAATCCAAGCTCCACTTGTTTCTCTGCAAAATCCGCCATTCCCTCATTCCTCTATATTTCCACCAAAAAAAGTGATGTGCATTTTCTCTGCTGCAAATCTCTTCCGCCATTTCTGAAAACTCCGTGTCTTTCTCTCTCTCTAAAACCTTTTTTCTCTCTCTACAAGTCCAAATGGATAACCCATCGGAGGATTCCTCGGATTCTCCTCAACAGCAGCCCGAATCTCCTGTAAATGGTGACCAACATGTTTATTTAGTTCCTTACAGGTAAAATCTCACTTCCCCGTTTTGACCCATTCCTCATGCAACTGTTTGTTTATATATATCAACATAAAAGTAAAAATAATTAAAAATAAAGAATTGAATTCTCGGATTTTGCTTTCCCGAATTGATTTTATGATTTGGTTTGATCCAATTCAGCTAAACCCGAATCTGAACCAATGAGATAACGAGAAAGTTGAAACAAGTTCCAGTTTTTTTTTCCTTTTTCTTTTTGTTTAAATTACTTATATTTTTATTTGTATTACTTGTCATTTAGATTGGTAATTGTATTAGCTTCCCTACATTGGAATGGTTGTAGTTTTTTTAATCAAGTCTTATTATCTGGATCAAATCGTGTTCTGAGTTTTTTATTTTTTTTATTAGTTGCCATTTGGGTTGGTAATTGTATTAGCTTTTGTACATTGAACTAGTGTTGGTTTTTAATCAATGTTGTTGGTTTTTGTTATCTGTTAACCGGTGGATCAAATCATGTTGTGGGTTGTATATTTTTGTTTTGGGAGCTTAAGCATAAGAAAGTATCGGCCTTGGATTTTCAGTTGTGTTTTTTTGATGAAGTAAATAGTTTCACCAATGTCATCAAGAAGATGCACGTATTATGAAAGATTAGGCCAGAGAGTATCAGCTTCAATACATAGGCCTAGATTGCTAAGGAGCTGATAAAGTCCATAAAGTTAATAGGGTAAGTTATAGTAGATAGTTTTTGCCAACTAGATAAAAGTAAAAGACACCTAGCTATCAGTTGTTAATAATGGAGAAGTAGTATAGCAAAGTGCCAACAACATCTGAAAGTGGTGGTTATAAGGACCTGTTTAATAACTTAGTCAACCTTAGAAGAAGCTGACAAACTATTCCATCTACAATTTGTCAACCTTAATAGAGGTGCACGCAAGCTGGTCCGGACACCACGGTTATCAAATTTTTTTGTTTAAAAAAATGTTCCATCTCGATAAAATATCAATTGATTATGCATTATGTTATCAGTTCAAATATTGTTTCTCGCTATTATTATAAAAAAGTGCACATATGTGGAGAAGTGCTCCGCGGGCTAGTGCGGTGGTGGGGGAGAGTGGTAAATGTGACACAAATGATGCTTGCCACTTGCTAGTGGTTGTTAAGAAGAGAGAATGTTTGAGCGGGAAGGACCGGGTAAATAGCCTGGAAATGTTAATTGAAAGAAGTTAAAAGTTACTCTTTGCAGCGTCTTCTCTAGGTAAGGATTTTTTTGTCTGTGTTTTCCCGAGTAGAGGGTTAAAGTGTTGCACATACATATATTACAGGTGCCACAGGCACGTATATGTTTAGAGTACTATATAAGAAAGCCTGTTTGTGTTCTAGGTGGTGGAAGGACGCACAGGAGTCAGCACCATCAGATGGGAAGTCAGCGACTTTGTACGCAGCGGCACCAGCTCCATCTTATGGAGGGCCAATGAAAATCATTAACAACATATTTAGCCCAGACGTCGCATTTAACTTGAGGAGAGAGGAGGAATCTTTATCACAGAGTCAGGAGAATGGTGAAGTTGGGGTATCTGGTCGGGACTATGCTTTGGTCCCTGCCGACATTTGGCTGCAGGCACTCAAATGGTCAGTATTTTAGAGCAGTTTCCAATTTGTATTCCTTGAAATGTGTTAGATAAAGCTTCTTCTGACGGAGATTTACACCATAGTTGTTGAGCATTTTGAGGATACAATTTGCATATTTGTGTTTTTCTCAACTTCAAATAAAACATTGATTTTTCACTTCTGGTTACAACAACCACTTGCAATTTGTTGTTTGGTTTCTTCTCCTTTTCAGACCATTCACATTTTCATTTCACGTGAAAGAGGCCTCAAGCCTTTCGAGGCTTCATTGTTGTTGCTAGTCAGATGGCAATTCCCAGTTGTAAATATATATTGTTAAATGCCTTGCTAATGCATATGGAAGCTCATTTTTTAAAGTATTTTGAGATTTCATTCCAAAAAGACCACTGTTCATTCTTTCAGCTTCAAATTGCGAAGCTCAATCTATTAATTCGCTTCCTTATTTTCTTTGTCTCTTTCGTACTTTTTTTTTTTGTGTGTGTGTGTGTGTGGGTGGGGGGTTGGTTGGTGTTAACTTATAACTGATTATTTCACTTTCCTTGTTGGTGTTTTTGCACATCTAAGAAAGGGAATTTGTCTTTTGATCCTAGTAACATGTTATTTAGCACGTTAATTTCATTCATCTGGTATTATGTAAAAGTTGATCTTTTGATTATAGAGTTCTGATTAGTTTGATTGGAATTGCTCCTTTCGATCCAGGCACGGTAACTCTATTGCAGATGTCTATCCTTTACAGCTGAGGCTTTCTGTTTTGCGGGAAACCAGTTCCTTGGGAGTCAGGATAAGCAAAAAGGTTAATAATAACTTTTGAATTTCTAGTTTCATCTACAATTCCCATGAGATTTGTACTGTCATAATATCCATAGAGTGCATAATCACATGTGATCTTTTTGGTACAGATCCTGCCACAATTTGTGAAGCTGACTTTCTTTTTCATCAGCTGCTTTGCCATCTTTCATTCTTCACTTTTGTTGTTGCTGTTTATTGTTGAAACTGAAGGATCTAAGATGGACATGTCCAAAATATCAACTTTAAGAACAAGGGTTATGCATGCAGCCCTCTATTCTCATCCTCATATTAATTACTCGGAATGGGCATAGCTGTTAAAGTGCTTCAATTTTTTGTTTGATAGTTAAATATTAACAGTACGAGCTCTTTATAGTTCTGGGGTTGTGCAAAAAGAGGACAACTATGTTAGCTGGATACGTATCTTTTTGCTGACATAATGGGATAAATTTTGCATGGTAATTTTCGGCTTTACATGAATTTGTTGACAAGGATATCAATCCTATTGCTATTTATGTAGTTCACTTGAAGCATTTAATACTTGTATTTCCCAATTACAAAATTGCTCATCAGCAATTTTTGACAACAGTGAGAGTTCTAGAGAAGCGAATATTTTGAAAATGATAGTAGAAAAAATGCTTCCTTTCTCTATATTGTCTTTCTAGCAAAGTAAATTAATCTAGAGTTAAATTGTATTGAGAGGAATAAACAATATAAGTGGTATTTTCATCCAGACATCCATCCCCTGTTAGTGGAGCAGAAAGAAACTATGTAATTGGGGATCACTTAGTTTTGAGATAACATATAGTAGACTACGCTGACAGTTTATTCTTTTAATTTAAAACTAACAAGTTGTCTTATATCTAAAGTATTAGCAGAATCATTTATTCTGCCTCTAATAGCTTGGAAGAACTATATATCATTTGAGGTCTTACTTGCAGAAAGACATCGGAGATGAAGTTAGTTTTTTTGTTTTTTATTATTAGATCAGAGATGAAATTAGTTCTAGCTTTTATTATATACTCAAGGATGCCCTGACTTCTTCCATCTTTATCTATTTTTGAGAAATCCTCTTTCTTGGCTGCCAAATGCTAAGAGGAAATGGTACTAAGCAGTTACATGCAAACCCTGGTCTGAAGAAGTAAAATGGCTAGAGTTCTAATTTTCATAAAGCTAATAGGAAATAATTTGATCACTTGTGAAAATAAGCCAAAAGAATGATGCTCATTCGAACAAAGTTCTCTTATATTTCGTTGTGTATACATGATCCTTCAATGCTACTTCATATTTATTATTTACCCGAAAGTTGATGTTAATTTGAGCTCTTTTTTTCTTAACAATGGTATTGCTGACTTGTCCGTTTACTGCCTCAGCTTGTGTAAATAAAAATGTAGTTTCCAAAATTACCATTCTACTAAGTAACTGGAATAAGTTGTTTGTATTTTGTAACTGTTGCATGTTAAACATTTGCAATATTGCGGGGGACAATGTTTCTTTTTTTTTTTTTTCTTGCAATAATATCCTCACCGATTTTTTTTTTTTTTTTTTAAACTATCCTCACTGATGCTTTGGAGTCAGTTAAGCTGCTTTATTTCCTTTAGAGTCTAGTTTTACATTTGTCTTCTCACATTTGATTCAGGATAATACAGTTGAATGCTTTAGAAGAGCCTGCAGAATTTTTAGTGTCGATACAGAGCCCGTAAGCTTCAATACTGTTGTTAATTAATTGCAAGGGTATCTCTTTCAGGAGATTAATGGCATTTTGGTTCTCTGCAGTTACGGATTTGGGATTTATCTGGGCAGACGGCATTGTTTTTTTCAGATGAAAACAATAAGATCCTCAAAGACTCTCAGAAACAGTCAGAGCAAGATGTATGTACTTTCAACTCTGTCATACTTCATGACTAACCAATAAACAAGTCGATCAATGCTTCTACGGCATTCACTATTTTTCCAGTCTTTACTAAGGAAATATTTAGTTGTGCTTTTTTCTGATTGTTTTCTAATTAAGTTTTTTTAAGCAGATTCTTCCATTTCTTTATCTAGTGTTTGTGTCGTAAAAAGATATATCATGATTGAGGTGATGAATATGCTTACTTAGCACTTCATCTAGGAATGAAGTGACACAATGACTTTTCTCCATTTTCTATATAAGTGTTGTTTTTTCTTGAGCATGGACAATGCTAACCCACCAAAATTCAGTTTTATGCGACTCTCTTTCATTTTAGGGGTCGTTCTGGAGTTATACATTTGTAAGCAGTAGATGTGCTCTTTCCTTGTACTTTCAATGACGTACACTCTAAGAAACTTTAGCTCTTTTATTACCCTGGGACAAAAGAAACACATAATAAACGGGACTGTCATGTCTAACGACCAGCTTATACACCCATTCATCTTGGAGAACCGGCGGGTAAATTCAGCTTAGTTACGCTGTTTTTCAGCTGGATCTAAGATTACAAATAAGCAACTGTTTTGTTTTTTGTTTTTTTCCATTTGTGGCAGTTATTACCGGTGTGGTTCATCATTGATTGGTTTTGTATTTTCTTAGGCTGTTTATCTATGAAACGAATTGAAAGAGATGCCAAAGTTTTATCTGTTTTATGTTTCTTTTTTCCTTGTGGGTTACCATTTAACTGAGCGCATGGTAAACCTTTACTGTTGAAGGCATTTTGCTGCTTATGGGTTGCCTTATAGTCTTATTACTGATTCTTGAATTAGCTCTAAGTGTTTAATGGTTTCCACCGCTTGTAAGCAAGAAATGATTTGGACAAACTTCTTATTTTGTCCTCTTACTTTTTTGCTTGCAGATGCTCTTGGAGTTGCAGGTCTATGGGTTATCAGATTCTGTTAAAAATAAAGCGAAAAAAGATGAGATCCCAATGCAATACCCTAATGGTTCTTCTTTTTTGATGAATGGTACTGGTAGTGGTATAACCTCTAATCTCACTCGGAGCAGTTCTTCATCATTTTCTGGAGGTCCATGTGAAGCTGGTACCTTGGGCTTGACTGGATTGCAAAATCTAGGGAACACCTGTTTCATGAACAGTGCTCTTCAGTGCCTTGCACATACGCCAAAGCTTGTTGATTACTTTCTCGGGGACTACAAGAGAGAAATAAATCATGATAACCCATTGGGAATGAATGTAAGCAATCTTGAATTTGCAATCTTGAATTTTTCAAGATAATTACGTGCTGCTTTAGATGTTTTCTTCAGTTCTATCTGAATAAGTCAATGTTGACATCCCTTAACCTATTCTACATTATATGTGGTTGGAAAAGTAAAAGAAAAAGTGAAAATAATTTGATTAATCTCCAGGCGAGGAATTCTTTATTTACCTCCAATTGTTTTGTTAGCCCAGACAAAAGAAAAAGATATGCTTATCCGTTCCATTCAATTTAGTTGGGGTTGAGAAAATTGACTCAGGAGGGTATTCAATATCTCCACTTTTTGCTTCGTACCAAACAAGGGGAATAAACTTTTCCTCTTTTACTTTTCCTCCTCCTTCCACCTCATCTCATCCCAATCAAACATAGTGTTCTAATCTGTCTCCTTACATATTTTATTGTCTAAGTTCCTCTTTAAATTCTTTCAGGGTGAAATTGCATCTGCTTTTGGTGACCTTTTGAAGAAATTATGGGCTCCTGGAGCGACTCCTGTGGCACCTAGAACATTCAAATTAAAGCTCGCTCATTTTGCTCCTCAATTCAGCGGCTTTAATCAGCATGATTCTCAGGTCCTTTCAGCCCTTCCTGTTGGATTTAGTTTCCCAGTTTTAGGTCACTTATTAGCACTCTCTTTTCTGTCCTCTCATTTTGTATGCATCTTTTGACATCTAATTCTCCTATCTATATCTGCAGGAGCTCCTAGCTTTTCTATTGGATGGACTCCATGAAGATTTGAACCGTGTCAAGAATAAACCTTATGTTGAAGCTAAGGATGGAGATGATCGTCCAGATGAAGAAATTGCTGATGAATACTGGAATAATCATCTGGCTCGTAATGATTCCATCATAGTGGACGTTTGCCAGGTAAATAACATCCGATGGTCTCTTGTATCTCACTAGAAGTAGGAAACATTTGATTTCACCGGCACCCAATGGTCTCTCGTCTCTCACAGGCAAATGTGAATTATTGATCTCATTTCAACATTGACTTGAAAAAGCAAGAAGAATGAAGTGGCATATTTTTTTCAAATATATGAACTCTACTGTATTTGGGCTGTGAGAGTTGTTCTAGGATGAGACAGTAATAATACCCCAACTGTTTGGGGAAGTTTAACCAGTGTTCCTAAAGCTTGCTTCAAATTCATCAGATATTTTTGTCTAGATTCTCTGCTTTTTTCATCAATAAGATTTCTTACCTTATTCAAAACAAAATAATAACTGACATAATTTGCTGTTGAGATTCAAAGAAATTGTACTTCTAATGCAATTTTCTTTGGTGAATTCTTATACTTCCAATTCAACTCTTACCATAAGTAATGGAAGTTGAATTAGTCGTCCTTTTCAAATCAATTCGATGAACTACTGGTTCAATAATTTGGAATAGTGGGAGTACTATTTGTTAACAACTGACACACTATTTTCCTAGAATGCAGTCCTGAACGAAGAGCTGAATTTTGGATTCAGGTTTATTTTGAAACAAATTAGTTTTATTTGTAGTGCTCCCTGTTTTCTCTGTATGGTCTCCACATTTTATCTTTAATGTCTTTTTGAGGTTTACTGAAATTTCCTAAAAGAAGAAGAATATTCCAGCCTTTAACCTCCATAAGAAAGTTAAATATTTGTTCTTCCAAAGTTTGCATGTTTAATTATATAAAAACTTGAACCTACCTTTTCAAAAAAGAAAAAAAATTATATGAAAACCTTGAACCTTGTGAATGTTTCTGACATTTGCGCAGTCTATAGGCTTTGTTTGGAAGTAATTGGTCTTTTTATGCGTTATGTAGTCTATGGCGGTATGTAATTTCTGAATTCCTCTTTGACCAATAATCTGTGAGATAAAGCTCTGCAATTCTAAGATAATTTCCGAATACAACCAATTGATGATAGCTTGTCATGTTTTTTAGTTTTTTTATTCTGTAATTTTTGCATCAAGTTGACTCTTAGCCGTGTCTATCATTAGATGTTGTAAACTTTGAAATTTCACTTTAGAAACCATGTAAATAATATATGTTTCCTAGCAGGTCGTGATTTGTCTATGACTTTTAGGAGGATTTAAAAGTTTGCTTCATCTGAATCCCTTTCTCTGCACATTTATACAAGTTTCTTTTCTAGTCTTGCTTCTTAGAGCTTATCTCGATTGTTGCAGGGTCAATATCGTTCCACATTGGTCTGTCCTGTTTGCAAAAAGGTCTCCATCATGTTTGATCCTTTCATGTATTTGTCACTGCCTCTTCCATCTACATCTATGAGGTCAATGACCGTCACAGTTATAAAAAGTGGCAGTGATATTCAGATATCTGCCTTTACAATCACTGTTCCCAAGGATGGAAAACTTGAAGATCTTATTCGTGCTTTAAGCACTGCATGCTCTTTGGACGCTGATGAGACCCTTTTGGTGGCTGAGGTAAAGTGCACAATTTCCAGTGATGAGAAATGGTTATGGATTTCAAGTTGTTGCTTTATTGTTTCCTAAATAGAACTTATTACATACTGTGTATTGGATAGTCAAATAGAGTCCTTTTTCCTATTTCCAAAATTTTATTTCCAGCTCTTACTCCATTTAATGTTACAGATATACAACAACCGCATTATACGTTATCTTGAGGAGCCAGCCGATTCATTATCCTTAATAAGAGATGGTGACCGACTTGTTGCTTATCGGTTGCACAAGGGTACCGAAGAAGCCCCCTTGGTTGTGTTTACGCATCAACAGATTGATGAGTATGTCTTGACTTCATAATTTGGGCATTATCTTTTTTTGCTTTAAAGTTCATCAAACATTCCTAGCCATTACTCAGATGTGTCTTGCATGCACATCTATGTTTCATAAGTAATAAGTTGGGGAAAAAAGTATCCAAGGGTGGTGCTTCCACATCATCACTCTTAATCATGGCAGGGTTTTGGATGTGGGCGTACTTGATGATTACATTGCTTAAAAGAATTGACAAAATATTTTCGCAGACGACATATGTAGTAATATCTCAGTCTATTAGTTTGCTTTATGGAGATCGGGTGATTAATTCATGATCAACACAACTCCAGTTAGTGTATAGAGTAGGCTGTTAGTTGTCATATACTTCTATCTTGTATAAAGTATAAAATTTAGTACTGTTGCTCATCCTCAGTCTCAATTCGTTTCACTTGAATACATTACAAATCATTGTTATGCATGGTTCTTCGAGCAACATGTAGTTCAGATGATGTGTGTGATCCTTCTAGATTATTTGGACAATCATGAAACTATTGCTTCTTCCATGCATCTTACTGCTGAAGTTGTATATGATATGGAGTTTCCTGCTGTTTTGTTTGCTGATAATGTTTAGTTTAACTTTTCATCCATTAAGTTGAAAGATTCTCATAGTGGTCCATGACTCATTAAATGAGATGGCTGATATTTATTTTGGCAAAATATCCTTTCCTTCTTGATTTCCTCTTTCATTCTAGCAATCTGATAAAGACTGCATGTGCAGGCATTACATATACGGGAAGCTGACCTCAAATATGAAGACATTTGGCATTCCGCTTGCCACGCATAGTAGAGTTCTTACAGGATCTGATATTCATAGTCTTTATCTACAGATACTTACACCATTCTTAGTCCACAATACAGCCCAAGCAGATAATCTTAACTGTGATAGAAGTGCTACTGAAGTATGTACAGATTCAGAAGTCAGCACAGACATGGAACCTGGCAACTCAATAGTAAACGGGGTTCCAGAAAGCATTGCTGACGAAGATACTGCCGAACCTTTAGACATGGAATTTCAATTTTACCTATCAGATGATAAGGCAACCTTTAAAGGCTCCGAGATTGTAATGAATGAGCCATTACAGTCCACAGATATCTCTGGACGGTTAAATGTACTTGTAAGTTGGTCACCTAAAATGCTTGAACAGTATAATACAGGCCTTTTCAGCTCACTGCCAGAAGTTTTTAAATCTGGGTTTTTTGCCAAAAGACCACAAGAATCTGTCTCTCTGTATAAATGTCTTGAGGCATTTCTGAAGGAAGAGCCTCTAGGGCCAGAAGATATGTGGTAAGCATGCAACTCCTTCACTTCTGTGATTGTACACCATTCATATGCAAGCTATGTATTCATAACATCTGAATGTTCAGAGATTTCTCTTAATGCTTCCCTTTTTGCTTCTTCTTTGGTTTGTGCTAATATTATAAACCCTAAACTTTTGTAATTACATAATTGTATTTTTCCAATTATACCATTTTATTTCAGTTCTGTCAATATTTTCCACCACGTCGTGATTGCTTATTGTGGATAAACCATTCTCATTAGCCTCCCCTCAACCAAATTGGACCTTGCCTTTGCAAAATGGCATGAGTAGTATCCTTCCAACTTCTAGTTCAGATTATGTTAAAGAAATAATGACAGCATCTCATGTTCTTATGTAACACCTATTGATTTTCTGCACATTGTGCTTCTGAAATGCTTTATGCGTTGCTCTTTGTTTCTTGTATATTCATAGCAACTACAGGCAGTAATTGAGATAGTAATATTCAGCTATTTACCTGGGCCACTCATGGGGGGAAAAGGCTTCTTTCATGAAATGTTTCTAGTATTCTATCTTATCATCTAATCATTTATTTGTGTCATTCGCTTGGGAAGTATGAATATAATCTGCCTAACTTTCTTTGTCTTATATCCAACATTAGGTACTGCCCTGCATGCAAGCAGCATCGCCAAGCTACTAAAAAGTTGGATCTTTGGAGACTGCCGGAGATTCTGGTCATCCACCTGAAGAGGTTCTCGTACAACCGGTTTCTGAAGCACAAGTTGGAGACGTATGTTGACTTCCCAACTCATGATCTTGATTTATCCTCATATTTGGCCTACAAGGATGGCAAATCTTCCTATCGGTATATGCTTTATGCAATTAGCAACCATTATGGAAGCATGGGAGGGGGTCACTACACTGCGTTTGTTCATGTAAGTAGTGCTGCGACTTGGATACCTTGCTTCTTTTTGTTGGTTTGTTTCTATTCTATGGTAAATAGGATTCTTTTATACCTGATAAAAATGGCATCTTAAGATCAGTACTTGGGGAGAAGGGTGGGTGGTGGGCAGTCACTGAAACCTACCTCCAAGGGCAAATATAGAAATTTCCTATTTCATAGGAGTGTTCCTTTGATGTATTTTTTAGTTCCAATGCATCATCTGCATCTAAATTAATCACATACTGCACACATGTGCATCTATTATATATTTAACTTTGGTCATGCATCTTCATTGTTTTTATGTCTACATCATGAAGAATATGCCAGAATACATCATGAAGAATATGCCAGAAAGTCAAATATTCAGACTTTTACAGTTTTCCCAGTTTGATCCAGATATTCTAACTTGGTGTTTTTTTTTTCTTCTAATAATCTAGCAAGGTGCTGATCGGTGGTATGACTTCGATGACAGCCATGTGTATCCCATCAGCCAGGACAAGCTCAAAACCTCGGCCGCCTATGTCCTATTTTATAGACGAGTTGAAGAAATCTAACATTAGATGATAGTTGTTACAGTACTAAACATCAAGGCTTGATTTATCTTTTCTCAAGCCTTGCAGGAATAGCATTGATGAGAGCATTCTTTGACCTTCGCATCACCTAGTTTAGTTGTAATTTTGGGTCAAAAAATAATCCAGTGGAGTGGTGATAAGGATTATGTAGCATCCTAGCTAAGAGGGAAAGAAATTAAGGTTTTTACTTACATAGCCGTTTTTTATAGAAATTTTCTTTTATTATCCCTAGCAGATCAGAAAATAGCCTGGAACAGAAATTGCTTATGCACTTGCTGTAATTAGAGTTTTGAGTAGAGAAGACAAAATGGTAAGGTGTTTTCTGAGATGAATTATTGAACATTATTTGATAGAAATTATATTAATATCATTTATCAATTCTGGTGATAATTTTCGCTGTGCATTATACTTTGGTGTTCGAGCTTCCATTTTCACCTTTGAAAACATGTGGTTTATACTAGTAATGTGAGAAAGCAAGCTTCTTGATGGTGAGTTAAAGACTTAAGATCCAAGTGGTCTGAGAAACTGTTGCTTATATTGCCCTTGGATTGACTCCTATCTAATGTTCAGTTAGAGTAGGAAAATAAAAAAGGAAATGTCAATATGAGTTTATTGTATAACATTTTATGGAGTTTTTACTTATCCTTTTGAAAAAAGTGAAACATTACTATAGGACGAAGTGAAAAACAGGTACTTTCACATTATGTAGAGACGAGTGAATATGTATGTGTGTATATTGGTGTACATTATTGTTATTGGTGCTTAATCTTGGATATAAGTAAGGGAATTGGGAAAGAGACTGAACCCTAGCTAGAGTGGTGGTGCTTGTTGAACGTCATTAAACCTAAAGTTATCTTCTATATCTGGTGGGTCTATACTATAATAGGAAAACCCAAAAGGCACTACACAATCTTTATTTTTCTTGACTGTCTTTTAAATAGTTTGGACCACCTTCTTGATATTATCTCCTTAATTTTGTTCTTCTCCTTAGGATTACATACAAGTAGCTACTACAAACAACAATCTTGCAAACTTATCTTTTTTGGGCTTGACCATTCGATATTCCAAATTCTCTGATTTTACTTTGGATTCAGGATGGATAGGCCACTTAAGGGGTATAGGTGGTGCTCCCTATTGAAAGATTATCCATTTTCATATTTCAATCCATCTTAAAACCTTTGATTAAGAGTGGAGGGATCTCAACCATATATCTTTCCGTGTTTTGTAAGCCTTATTATTAGTGTATGACGATAGGCGGAGACCGATTCAGGATTTGCACTTTATGAGTTCAAATTTACATTCTACCACGTCATCTAATTTAATGAGTTCAAATTTTTTTTGTATATATTTAATATTTTTTTTGGAAAAAATACAGGATATGAGCGAAAACTATGAGTTCAGATGAACTTGTAATCACTTTGAGTGACACCAACAAGAGGAGCTGAATGGGAGTCTTGAACATCACTCATAGAGGTTATATAATCTTAGTTTGATCAAGAAAGCTGGTAACACCTTTGGGCTATATAAATCTTTCTAAAGGTAAGAAAATATTAAGTTTGCTCACACAAACGCACAAAAAAGAGTTGGAAGAACAAGCGTATATTATCGTGAGCAAACATTTAAACTAGCTAACTACTTACAACCAAAAAAAGAAAAAAGAAAAGGAGATTACAACACTCAAATTTAAAAAAAACAAACGCTCTGAAAAGGTATCACACTGAAAAGGAGCAAACAATCTGAAAATGAAATACTCCACACTAAAGACTTCTGCAAGAGTGCTGTAAAAGAGCTAAAGGATTTAGTTGGCGTTTGGACATGAATTCCAAAATTTTGTTTCAAATTTGGAATATCACTAAAATTTGAATTGAAGATGAAGTTGTGTTTGGTTATAATTTTTACAACATATTTGGATGTCTTTTCTTCAACATATTTTGCAACTAAACACTAGCAACCTTCCCATTTTTAATTTTTCAAATTTAAAAATGCATTTTCAAGTGAGATTGGAAACATTGTAAGATTTTAATAACCAAACATTATTTCAAAAAAAAAAATATTGAAAAACAGAAATATTTTCTTATGTCCAAACAGGCTCTTAGTATCAACACGTACTCACCTATACAAGGTCTTGTGGGTGTGTATGTATTATGTGGACCATTCTAAATTTCCAATTACTGTAATGTGTTTGGCATCGATCATCTTTTGATCATAAAAGAGAGACCACTAGATCCTGCAACTGCATGGTCCAACTTGGTCAAATGTGACCACTGCAAAATAGCAAAGACCAGAAGAACAAATATTGAGAAATATAATGCTTCATTCCCTCAATTAGAAGGAAGAAATGGAGGAAAACAGGGGGGGGAAACTCGAGTGGAAATTAAATATTTTCGTTGTAGTATGTAAGTATATAGAAGAGAAAGCTAATTTGCTGTAGTTGCTCCTTTCTCATGCAAAACTAAGTATCACACTTTCCATATATATATATATATATTTTCCTTTTCAAATCAAAGAACTATATTTCTCGTCTTATATTCCTATAGATCAAAAGAGTTTAATTTTGTAAATAGTCATGGTTCTTATGATCGATAAGAGGAAGACGAAAGATAAAAGAATAACACTTGCTACCGTTCTGATTTTCTTAAGCAATAAAATATATAAACAAAATGAGAAGAGAAACTATTAGAACGGCAGAAGGAGAATGATTCATTGCCTTCTCAATATTGATTTCGGTGACATTGATCTAAGCATTTATTTTTCGCGACATTCATTAGCATGTAAGTTTAATTATTCTTTCTCCAATGATGTAAGACTAGTAGCCATTTAGGTTAATGATGAGTAAATTAAATCTTTCCTTCAAATGACTAAGGTTTTGTTATATTGAAAATGAGACAAAAGTATAACAGTATGGTCTTAAAACGAATGGTATACGTGACTTGTTTCTCATAGTACATCGGCAAATTAAATATGATCCTTTCTCAAATTTTTGTTTGGAAATCTAAAAGTTCTTGAAAAGGTTATTAATTTCAACTCCATTTTGAAGATAAAAAGGTTATAATCATGATGGAAAAGAAAATGAATTGTTGCCTGATACCAGTAGTAAAGTAGTAAAGAGAAACTGAGGATAATGAAAAACTCTGATTAAAAAACAGCAAAAAGAATGACGTGACAAATGGGAAAAGGATTAGAAAAACCAGCTACTCCTTTGGGTTTCTACTTTCTTCATAAAGTTCTACTATTGGCTGCAGCACAAAAACTCGATTTCTGTGTTGACATGACAGACTACTGCTGAGTAAATGCGCAGAGAGTAAATGAAAGCAAAGCAAGTATAGGCCAGAAAACCACCTTTCTTTTACACACTGAGTATTTCCCCTCACTAACTTCCAAAATACCAACTACTACATGATTTGACATTACTGATTCTTCCTGTAGGCTTAGTGCCACACCTTTAAAAACACTTTCACGGCCAACTTGATTCATAGGACCCGTTTGGATAGATTCCCAAATATTTTTTGAAAAACCTGATTTTGGATGAAATTTAATGTGAAATTGAATATGTATTTGGACATAAATCTTGGACAAGTTTTGACATGTTAAATAGTCATTTTCTTTTTTTTCCAGCTAAAAAGTCACAAATAGTTATGATTTGACCCAAAAAAAGTTTAAGCTATGTTTGGGATTTGAAAATTTGGTTTTAAAAGCTCTCAAACACTACATTAATTCTATAAACAAATGCATATTTGAAAAATAAATTATAAAAAACTTCCAAAAATTATGGCAAGCGCCTACATAATAAGAGAAGACTCAAAACACCGTGTCACCTTTAAGCAAAAACAAACAATTTAAGAAATTTAAAAAATTTACACCAGTGTATTTAACAGGTAGAAGCCGATAACTTGCCTTATTTTCTATTCTATATACAGATATTGTAAAATAATTTTTATCTAAAAAAGAACTGCATATAATTAATGTGCAGCAAATGAGGGAAGTAAGATGAAAATAATCCTTTTATAATAAGTTAGAATACCTTGGTAGTAAAATGGAGCCTTGCAGCAACAATAAAGTTGTTTTTATATGTTTTATAGGTCATGAGTTCGAGCCATAAAAATAACATTAGATAGGTCGTTTACATCACATTCTTCAGGGTACGACCCTTCCCCAGACCCAGGTGAATGCGAGATATTTTATGCACCGAACTTGCCTTTTTACGTTGGTAGTATAAATTTTTTTTTATGTTGTTGCTTCACATAAATTAAATAGATGATTATTTCTAGCTACTTGGTTCTTTTTAGGTAAAAGTCTACATCTAAATAATACTAAACCCTAAAAATTAAAATTTTCAAGCATACAAGTTCTTTAGTTGAAGTTTGATTTGGAGATGAAAATGTGTTTTGGACTATCAGTTTTCAAAATATATTTTACTTTTTTATTAAAAAAAACATGAAACATAACACATACCGTAAGTTTTAAAAACTATCAGAAATACCCAACAGTACCTTCATCAATAACATTCATTATCATTATCACAAATCATAGTCCTGAACATAAATAAATATGGTACGAAATTATCATTTTTATAATGAACTACATAATACACTGTCGGATGACCGAGAAGACGAAACAACATTGTTACAAAATAATAAATGGTGGGCTCTTTTATAAAATATAAAAGATTGAGACAATTTTAAAAAAATATAATAGTAATATTTTGGGAGCTAATTTGGGGATTTGAAAATTTACCAAAATATGAATAAAATTTATGAACAAACATGTATCTACTAAAAAACATTTGAAAAAAATTATGAAAAAATCTATGACCAAATGGTCCTTAAATTCATGGTTAAAAGGGATTGCAACTTTTGATAGTTTAACCCTTGATAAAGAAACGCCAAAAAGAAATACTGTAAAAGTTAGTTGAGGCCGGTTCATGATTGTGTCCATCCGTTAGAAGTCATTGACACTCTATAGTACGTGGTCACTTCATTTTTTACTGTATTTGTTTTCGCATGAAACCGGAGGAATTCAGATTCGTAAGGCATAAGATTCTATATTAAAAGAGAAAAAAAAATTTCTATCGAATTTTGTTTTATTCTTAGAATTCAAACTTGAATTCTTAAATTAAAGGCGAAGAAAAGAAATATTGTCTATACCACCACGACATTTATTGGTATCATTTCATTATTTGTTGAATACTCCAACTAAGAAATCTTGGTGCTGTGGCTAGGGTTATTTGATCACGACAGATCTTGGCCATGCATGTCACATCCAAAAGTTTAGAATTTCTATTTCATATTTTTACTGTTGTTAGTGGAGCATGGTTTAAGACACATTTTATACGGTCTACGGTCTTCTTTGGCTCAAAATTCTATTGCTGAACTATTTTGAAGTGGCAGAATCAGGACATGTACTAACAAATAAATTATAGAAATTATTACTCCCTTCGTCCAATTTTGTTTAATATATTCTGATTAGACACAAAATGTAATTTAAAAATAAAATAAAATTTAAATTTATGATCTAAACAAATTATATATATATTTATCTGACTAAAACTTAAGGGTGTAGCCTAGTGGTCGCTAAAGTAACTAAGAATCACGAAGTCTCATGTTCAAATTCTAACGAAAATAAAAATATTAGGTGATTTCTTTTCGGTCTATCCGATGCCACCTACCCACGGAATTAGAAAAATATTTATCTGACTATTCGCAATATCTCATACGCATGACATAATAATGAAAACCTCCACAGAAAATTACTGAATAAACACGGAGAAAAATGTGTACTATAAGCAATATTTTGTGACACGCAATTACATATATATCCTCAAAATATTTTAACTGAATTTTCTCTTTCATTCATACCATATTTGGAAAGTAGTAGCGTGCATGATTATTGCTGCCATAAAACCAAACAATAATACCTTTCGTTTAAAGCCTGCTGTAGTACGTTCTGTTTGTGTTTGTGCTGAATAAGAAACGTGGTTTAACGATAGGTGTTTTCATTTGTTTAGCAGTGCCATCAAATTTGGTGTTTTATCGGTCCCCATTTCTTGATTTGTTAAATTCCTGTCCTCCCTGATTGTGACTGAAGAACACCTCAACTGTTACTATCAACTCTGTTTCAACCCCCACCTTTCTACAGAAAACATTTTACTTTAATTTCCTTGGTAACTCTAATCGTCGTTATTCCAATTAGTCAAATATGTATAACAGATGATTAAAAATAAAAATTAAAAAGCTCACTCGTATGCTCTATATATGTACCTCAATTTACTGGTTGTAAAGTTTATTTCAGGAAAGCTAAATTGGTTAAGAAATAAGAACCACCCTTCAAAATGAAAGGGGTATAGTGACTTGGTGCTAACTTGGTGAACGTGCTTTGTTTGGTATCTTTCAACAACGTATACTTTTTGATACCTTTGAATATATTTTAGTATTCCCTTCGTTTCACTCTACGTAATAATTCGGAGTATTAAGGCCTAAGTTATTAATTTTGATCGCGAAATTAGTTATAAATTTTTTAAATTTTTGAAAATAAAATTTATATATTTTAAAATTACATAAAAAAAAACTATTATATATACAGGACTTGAGCCCATAATTTATATTTGATCTAAAACATGTGACTATTTTATATCTAAAAATTTAAACATGATCGTAGGTACAATTTATGTAGTAGTTATATCTACAACAAGTATGAACCCCAAATACCCGATTAGACTCAGTTGCATTCTAACAGTAGTGGGGTTTTCTATCATTATTTTTTTGATAGATCCCCAGTTAACACTAACGTGTGTTATCTTTTAGTTCGAACAAGTCAATGAGAGATACTCTCACTGCAGCACAATTAATCATTGTTCAACTAATTGAAATTATAAGTCTAAGATTAAAAATAAAATATTAAGTGTGCTCAAACAAACAAGCGAAAAGAGTTATAAACATGAAGCGTGTATCATTGTAATAAACATAAAAGCTAGTTACATATTACAACATCTATATGATGTTCAAAACGCAAAATAAAAGCAACGAAAAAATAAACAAAGAATCCAAGGCCCTATAAGGGATCATTCTGAAAAGAGAAAACAAAATGAAAGATTATTAGTTTGGAGAGATTATCTCACCTATATATTTCGAGATATAAACTTCTTCTTTATTTCCAAGTATACTACTATTTGTCATCATAATTTAGATCTTAATAGAGACCAATAGATTTCTGAGGACCCTCTCCTGCAACTGCATGATCCAATTTGGCTTGCTTGTTGCCTTCCAGCTTTAGTCCAAAGTGGATGTCAGGGAAATGTGCCCACTGCAAAATAGTGTAAATACCAAAAGGTAAAATCTTGAGATAGATAAAGCTTTAGTCACTGTTTTCTATTTAGTGCCTCTTCTGTTTGTCCTTGTGGAAAACCTAAAAATCCATACAAGTAAGGTTAATTTTTTTTAATTTGCCTTTTTCAAGCTGGAGTCTTTTTTATTAAAAACTTGAATAGCTAGCTGAAACTACTACAAGGTTCTACTATTTTCCTCAAATTAACATTATCATTGACAAAGGTAACAGAAAAGCTAGAAAGAAGAGCAAGAGAAGTATCCCAAGATATTATAGCATTGATCTGTCTAACTAATTACAATATACCTTTGCACATAAATATTGATTTTTTTTTATATATATATTATATTATATTACATGCTTGTGATAGGAGAAAACCTGTTGTTGTATGTTAAAGAAAGAAAAGTAGACAAAACAAAAGAAGAAAAAGTCAAAAAGAGATGAGCTTATGATGTAAGCGCTTACATCGGCATTCTTACGATGTATGCGCTTACATCGACATTCTTATGATGTATGCGCTTACATTGACATTCTTTTGAAGTACAAAATATTCAAATACCTATAAAAGGGGTAAGTATTTTCATTTGCACATCATCCCTCAACTTCTTCTTTCTCTCCTCAATGAAAATAAAGAGCTATTCTTTGTGTGGCCGTGGAGTAGGCAAAAATTGCCGAACCACGTAAATCTTCTCTTGTGCAATTTATTGCTTTTCTCTTTTCAATACTTTTTCCCTTCTATTGACCTTACACGTTTCCCAACAACTGGTATCAAAGCAGAAACAGTGTAATTCTGGTAGAAAAGTACGGTATATGGTGCAGGTACCATTCACAAGAATAGTGCGACATTATTGATATCATCACTATTCACAGGCACTATTCACATAAATTGTTTTTGTGATAAATGGCATCAGAAGAAGGGAAGGTTAAGATTGACAAGTTCAATGGCAAAAATTTTGGATTCTGAAAAATGCAAATAGAGGATTATTTTTACCCAAAAAATTACACTTACCTCTGACCGAGGTAAAACCAGAAACCATGGCCAAAGCAGATTGGGATCTTTAGATCGCCAAGATCTTGGTGTGATTCGTTTGACGCTAATACGAAAATATGGTGTTTGACATCATTGACGAGAAGACCACTACATGCCTGATGAAGGCACTATCAAATATGTACGAGAAGCCATCTACTTCTAATAATGTCTATTTGATGCGTCGATTGTTCAACTTAAAGATGACAGAAGGTGGATCTGTGACGGAACATATCAATGAGTTTAATATAATATTAACTCAGTTGAGTTCTGTTAATATAACATTTGATGACAAAGTCAGGGCATTGATTCTACTATCATCTCTACCGGAGAGTTGGTCTGCAACAGTAACTGCAATTAGCAGTTCATCAGGAAGTACCAAACTCAAATTAGATGATATTAGAGACTTGGTTCTAAGCGAAGATATTCGTTGAAAAGAATAAAGTAATTCCCCAAGATCTGCTTTTAATACCAAAAGCAGGGGGAGAAGCAGCCAAAAATGATAAAGTCATGGTCGTGACAGATCAAAGTCAAGGAGAAGAGGGCAATCCAAAAATCGCAAAGACATTACGTGTTGGAATTGTGATAAAAAGGGTCACTACAGTAGTCACTGTAGAGAGCCAAAGAAGAAGAAGAACGACCAATACGAGGATGATAATTCAGCAAATGCAATTATTGAACAAGTCGGTGATGCACTAATTTGTTATGCAGACAGTCCAGTCAAATCTTAGATACTGGACTCAGGTGCATCCTTTTACTCTACATCATGCAAAGAATTATTGCATAATTATATTGCTGGAAAACTTGGGAAAGTTTATCTAGCAGACGACGAACCTCTGAACATTATCGGAAAAGGTAAAGTTCATATAAAGACTTCATAAGGCACGCTATGGAAATTGCAAAATGTCCAACATGTTCCTGGCCTCAAGAAAAATCTGATATCTATGGGTCAGATTGACGGTGAAGGATATACAACAACATTCGGTAACAGATTGTGAAAGATAATCAAAGGAAATTTGGTTGTGGCACGAGGCTTCAAGAAGGGAACACTGTATGCAACTGCAATACAAAGAGATATTATAGCAACGGTTGATCATGGTCGTGATACAACATTGTGGCACCGGAGGCTCGGGCATATGAGTGAAGAAGGGAATGAAGTTAACGGCATCCAAAGAAAAGTTGCCAAACCTAAAGCATGTTGAATTAGGTTTGTGCGAAGATTGCATTTATGGGAAACAAAAGAGAGTTAGTTTCTCAAAGGCGGGAAGGGCACCAAAGAAAGAGAAGCTGGAACTAGTGCATATAGATGTGTGGGGACCAGCTCCTGTAACTTCTCTAAGAGGCTCACGCTATTATGTCACCTTCATTGACGATTCCATAAGAAAGGTATGGGTTTATTTTCTGAAAAATAAATCTGATGTGTTTGTTACCTTTAAAAGATGGAAAGCTAAAGTTGAAATTCAGACAGTCTAAAGTTGAAATGTCTGAAGTCTGACAATGGAGGAGAGTATGATAGTCAAGAGTTTAAAGCATTCTGCTCTGAGAATGGGATCAAAATGATTAAGACAGTTCCTGGAACACCGGAACAAAATGTCTTTGATGAGAGGATGAACAGAACCCTGAATGAACGAGCCAGAAGTATGAGAATACATTCTGGATTGCCGAAGTATTTTGGGCCGATGCTGTTAACACGACAGCTTACGTAATAAACAGGGGACCCTCTGTACCGCTGAATTTTAAAATTACTGAGGAGGAATGGACACGAAAGGAGGTAACTCTCTCACATCTGAAAATTTTTGGTTGTGTTGCTTATGTGCATGTAAACTCTAATAATAGAGATAAACTTGATCCTAAGGCCAAGAAATGTTTCTTTATTGGCTATGGTGATGATAATTTTGGTTATCGATTTTGGGATGATTAGAATAGAAAGATCCTAAGACACAAGAATATCACATTTAATGAAAATGTGATGTACAAAGACAAGCTTGAAGTAGAACCAACCAGCACCGGCAGACATACATCCGAAACAGTTGAGTTAGAAGAAATCTCAGAAAATGAGATTACAAATGGACCTGAAATTGAAGATGCCGAACCAGAAGCCGAATCTGGATCAGAATAAAAATCAAAACCAGAGATAGAATCAGATGGAGGACCAGATCTGGAGTTAGGACTTGAATTAAATTCGGGATCAGTTAATCCTGAACCTACATTAAGGAGATCTAAAAGAGTCACGAATGCTCCAGATAGGTTAACTCTCTCTCTCCACTATTTACTTCTGACTGATGCTGGAGAACCAGAGCATTTTGTTGAAGCAATACAGGTGATAAGCCTGATAAGTGGAAGCTAGCCATGAAAGAAGATATGAATTCTCTTCAAAAGAATAAAACATGAATACTTACAGAGTTACCAAAAGGAAAGAAGGCATTGCAAAACAAGTGGGTGTACATGATCAAGGAAGAGCATGATGGTAAGAAGAGATACAAAGCACGATTAGTAGTAAAAGGCTTTCAGCAGAAGGAATGGATTGACTACACTGAGATCTTCTCTCCTGTAGTCAAATTAATTACTATCAGGCTGGTGCTAAGTATCGTAGCTGCAGAAAATTTGCATTTGGAGCAGTTAGATATTAAAATTTCTTTCTGCATGGTGACTTTGAAGAAGACATCTACATGAAGCAACCTGAAGGTTTTCAAGTTTTCGGCAAAGAGAACCTTGTTTGAAAGTTGAAGAAGAGTTTGTATGGTTTGCGACAAGCTCCTCGACAATGGTACAAGAAACTTGAAGGA
The DNA here is from genome assembly GCA_002018475.1 of Nicotiana obtusifolia. NCBI lineage: Eukaryota > Viridiplantae > Streptophyta > Magnoliopsida > Solanales > Solanaceae > Nicotiana > Nicotiana obtusifolia. Next base: position 65,752 of record MCJB01037431.1, on the reverse strand, counting down.
TTCATGCATAATAATGGTTTCACATGATGTGAGATGGACCATTGCTGTTATATCAAAAATCTTAATAAATCCTATATACTATTTTACTATTGTACGTTGATGATATGCTAATTGCAGGATCTAGCATAAATGAGATCAACAGAGTTAAGCAACAACTAGCGGAGGAGTTTGAAATAAAAGACTTAGGATCAGCTAAGCAAATGCTTGGGATGAGGATTAGTAGAAACATGTCTGAAGGAACCTGTACATACAGAAGGTATTAAGCAGGTTTTGTCTTCATGATGCAAAGACCAGAAGCACTCCAGTCGAAGCCATCTTAATCTGTCGAAGGACCAATCACCTAAGACAGATGAAGAAAGGAGGTACATGTCCAAAGTTCCATATGCATCAGCAGTAGGAGGTTTGATGTATGCTATGGTTTGCATTACACCTGACATAGCCCATGCCGTTGGAGTTGTCAGTAGATACATGTCAAATTCAGGAAAGGAGCATTCGAAAGGTGTAACATGGATATTGCGATACCTCAAAGGCACCTCAGGTATGGCACTTTGTTTTAAAAGGAGCAATATTATCTTATAAGGTTTTGCTGATACAAATTTAGGCGGTGATCTGGATAGTCGAAAAAGTACCACAAGCTACGTGTTCACCTTGGGTGGTATTGTTGTTAGCTGGATGTCCAGACTTCAGAAAAGTGTTGCTCTATCTACCACTGAAGCAGAGTACATGGCAATCTCAGAAGCTGGAAAAGAGATAATTTGGTCAAGAATTTTCTTAAAGAGCAGGAAAATTGTGAGCTTTCCAGCGATAGCCAGAGTGCAATTCATCTTGCCAAGAATCCAATGTTTCATGCAAGATCGAAGCATATCCAGTTGAGGTATCATCATATTCGAGTGTTGATAAGTGAAGAAACTCTTTCCATGCAGAAGATACCAGGATCAAAGAACCAGCAGACATGTTGACCAAAGTTGTCGGTGTTGACAAACTGAGGCTGTGCACTGCCTCAGTTAGCCTTCAAGAATGATAGCGTGAAGGTGCCACCAGAGAATAGCAAATCTTTTTTTTTTTAAATTTCTTTCTAAATGTAACATAGGTTTGAGGGGGAGATTGATAAGAGAACCTGTTGTTGTACGTGAAAGAAAAAAAAAGTAGACAAAACAAAAGAAAAAAAAGTCAAAAAGAGATGAACTTATGATGTATGCGCTTACATTGACATTCTTATGACGTATGCGCTTACATCGGCATTCTTTTGATGTAAGCGCTTAAGTCGGCAGGGTATTCAAATGCCTATAAAAGGGGTATGCATTTTCATTTGTAAATCGTCTCTCAACTTCTTCTTTCTCTCCTCAATTAATAAAGAACTATTCTTTGTGTGGCCGTGGAGTAGGCAAAACTTACCAAACCACGTAAATCTTCTCTTGTCTTGTCTTGTGCAATTTATTACTTTTTTCTTTCAAATATTTTTTCTCTTCGATTAGCCTGATACGCTTCACTACAGGATGCAGTGTTTATCATTTCATTCTACTTCTTCATTCGACTAAACCTATCCACATAGCAAAAGTTAATTTAATTTGAGATAATTTTTTCTAATTCTCATTCCACGAAAATCTGTATACTTATCTTTTATTATACAGCTTACATTTTTGGCAGCAGTGCTAAAAGCTTCACGGTGACTAATATCAGGATTGCTGGCCTTTATCCTTTGGATCTCCTCCCTACACATTGAATATACAGCATCACATATAGATATATTTACATAAGCAAACACACATATTACGTACGTAACATGCTAGTTAAAACAATAATTGAACTTACTTGATAAATCTGTTGTAGGCGGAAGGAACACGTTGTCTTTTTTCCGGTGCTGCAGCGACATGGTTTTTAAATGGAGTTAGGTAATTTCATAGTAACTTGTCTAAAATTAATGTAAACGAGCCCTTAACCCTTTGGTTCCGGCATGCACATATATACCAGATTCTAACTTATTTGGGATTGAAGTATAATTATTGTTAATGTTAAACTATAAACAGCAAGGAGTCATGGCCTAACCTCCACCAATATAGTGGTCCTTTAAAAAATTAAAATTAAAAGTAAAAGGTATGTTTAGGTAAAACTACGATATACTTCAAGATTCCAAGAAATGTTGAGCTCTAAACCTATTTATTCCAAGAAAAGACCTAAGAGATAAAGGGGTGCAGCAAAGAATACAAAAGTACTTAACCAATGTTTTAAGATACTTATTAATGATGAGTTGGATAGAAGTGTAATGTCACAATCAACTTCAGATCCTAAGTAAATTAAAGCAGATAGCTCAGGCACTCCCCTTTAGCAATTTGTCATGGAACTCACCCCAATTCACAACAAGACAAGTGGCCTTTCTATTTGTACAGAATTCTTAAGATGGATAAACTGCTCTTCTTTGAAATTAAATTTATTTTGGTCCCCTATCGTGAAGGGTAAACTTACGACATAAATTGTAAGACAATGAAAGGGTAGGTTTAAAACTCACACTCATATTCAGATTTAATTTCCACGAATTCCTATTAAATTGAATAAAAAATGTACTCCTCGTATTACATTAAATTACTAGTACTATGAAACTTCTACTCTTTTTGTTCCAATTTATTTGATGTATTTTAGATTTTAAGAGTCAAATTTCTCAAATCGACTATAAATTGAGATACAAAATCTAGTACCTCAAATAAAATTTATATGTTTGAAAACTAACTCAAAAGTACTACTACGAGTCATAATACTTAATAATTTAAAATATTTTAAAAGGCATATAAAAAGAAAATCATGATCAAATTAAAGAAAAACTCATGTGGCACTCAAAAACCGAAATGCATCAAATACATTGTGACGGAAGGAGAGTTTTGATAACAATACACACCTAGAAAGTCTTTTTTATTTTATTTTATATATTGATTACAGTGTGAAAGAATCCGAAACTTTAAGGTTACAAATGGAATAATCCAAAACCCTTTAAGCTCTCTCGGATACCTTTAGATAACCGGTGAGAGATAAGTGTAGCATCCTCTAAGAAAAATATCAGAATGGGGGTATTCCGTTCATATTACAAAACAAATAGTACTAGTACTAAGCTAGATGTCTGTCTCTCTGACTTCTTCATATCAATTCCAACTGTAGGAGAAGACATGCATTCTAATCAAGTCTCACTTAGTTAGGAATCTTAACATCAAAATACAGTGAGATTTAATAATGTCTGGTAGGCAGGGCAGATTCACCTTGCGACCTACGGATTCACATGAACCCAATAGTTTTTGTCCAAACAGTGTAAATGTATTCGAAAAATTCACTAAATATTTATAGATGTTTGAATGTGAACCTAATTACTATTGAAAATTTATTCGAGATTGTTGTAGAAACACATAAACATTAAATTCTGGATCCGGTTACATTGGCGCGGCAAGGCAAACCTAGGAAATATATATAACATAAGATCAAAAGAAATTGAGAGAGAGAAAGAGAGCTTACGGCGTATAGGCATGGTTCTAGGTTGATCATCTTCAGGAGTAGTAGCAATGGCAGAAAATCTGTGATAATTGGTAGAAGAGGATGACCCACAAACTTTACTAGCATCTTCAATATTTGACGACTGTTGTCTCTGCTGCTTCTTTCAAGTAAATGAGAGCCATATATATGAGCATTAATTAATATGACACTTTTCCCTCCCCTCCCTTACCCCAAAAAACAAAAGATTAATTAATTCAAGAAAGATAGACTAATTAATGACAGTAAAGTACTGATGATTTACTAGTTTATGTATTTGCATGTATTTATAATCAAGTAGAGTATCAAAGGTCGGCCTCGTTAAGGAAGAAAACAGAAGATGTAAAACTAGGGACTAAACTATATTCAGACTAAATGGTTTTAATTTATACACTGACTATAATACTTTTATACTACTCAATTTGACTTGTTGTAGAATGTTGCTTCCCTTGTCTATATGCACTAATGGTGTAAATAAAATATTTACACCATCAGGTCATAATTCAGGTAACTGCTTCGTAAAATCGGAATTTGTAATCTTGAAAATAAGATAAGTTATTTATTTTAATAGGTAAATGTGACCTAATATTGTAACGATTCTTTAAATGATCGGTGTATATAAATTAAACTCTTTAGGGTTTGTTTGGTATGAAAACACATTATATTGTGATTATAGTATTGAGATTACAATACAGAAATTGAATAATAATAGAATTATTTAGCGAATATACTTTTTTTAAATAAATATATGGTTCATTGGATTAAAAATATAAAACATGCATTTGGTATTGGAAGACACTATTTTCGTTTGGTTGTTTCATCCTATATTAACCATCTCGGATTTGTGAACTATAAGTTTCAAAATAATTTCTTCTTATTTTAAATTTCGTGCAAAGTCAAAATTTCATCACATCAAATAAGACAGGGAGTAGAATATAAGTAAAAAGCACTATTTCCACATTCTTGTTTGACCATCCAAGGAAAGAACCAAATGAAAGAGAACACAAACACTAAAAAGATTAATATGGACTAACTACTACTTGTAGTATATATATATACCTGTAGATCTTGAAGGGGGAGAGACTGAAGCAAAGATCCAATATTAACAGAAAGCAAATTTGCACAGTGTCCACACCTTACTGTCACTATTGTCATCGTGCTGCTGCATGGAACGCTAACCTGACAACAATACATATTAATATTGAAGACTTTTACGTATTTTCTTAACATATATACCTAGTCTAATGTCATATTAATTTCTATTAAACTCCCTTTTCCCAAACACATGAACTAGAAAATCCATATGTTTGAGATGAATAATCTAGTTTATTTTTCTAATAGCTAAGACTTCATGAATAGAATAGAGTTTACAATAAAATGGAGTTTGCTAATGTAGCTTTCACAGTGCAAAAACACAAAGGCTCACATTTCCATCTCTCCTACTACTAAAATTAGTACAACTGCTACTAAAAGGCTAAGACAGACTCTACAATATAATTCCCATTCCTTACATGGGTTATAACTATAAGGATGTTCTTTTAAATGAACCTCTTGGACTCTCTTCCTTTTCTTTCCTTTTCCTTTCGGTGCTCTTGACTTTTTCTGACCTTTGCTCAGTCACCAGAAAAGTGAGAAAAGAGAGAGTACTGAACAGACAATGACATGACGAGAACAGAAACTATGAATTCCATAATGACTAAGAGGCAATTAAAACTTCCTTTTTAAAAAAAAATAAAAAGATCACACACTACCCTCTTCATATTTCTTTTTAAATAGAAGACGGCGGCAGGAAGCCTGGTGCACAAAGCAGGTCGCGTTCACACAGGATCAGGGAAAGAATTGCACCCAAGGAGTGTGACGTAGACAATCTACCGTTATCCATACATTAGTTCTTTTCAAGTGGAATAACTACTCATTGTATATACCCAAATCGAAAGGGTTTATCTAACTAGCCATGTTCCTAAGATAGGAAGAAGAATAATAAGAGAACTCTTTCTATCAATCTGATTTTCACAGAAACTAAAGTAGATTTTAATCTATGAGAAGAAAAAGATATGTTCTGAGTTGAGTATTATCCAATGGACAAATGAATAGTACGATAGACTGAAGGAAAAAACCCCACCCCATGATCTTTACTGTTTCACATTCTGGAAACGAATTTAATGGCATCGAAGATTAGAGTACACGATTATTTATGATCACCCCAGAAGTACGAATGTAAGGGAAATTAAAAGAGGAGCAATAATTAGAAGAATTAAAAGGAAACTTAACCAATTAGTAAGCAAATCCAATTCTATCTTTGTACGAGTAACTAACTTGTTAAATAGTGAAGTATTAGTTGGCTCTTGCAAATTCTATTCACAAGAACCCTATTAATTGATATAAGGATCAAGTCCTTTGCATCTGGTGAAAATTATAAAATCATGGTTTTTAATCAAAGTAAAGTATGATTTCTGCCTACTTATGAAATATATGAGTAATTCATAATCAGGTTTTGGAATAAACTGGATCTCAGTTCATATTCCATTTCATTAACTTCCTAGTTTAAACTTTCTAAATGAAGAGAAGACCCCCAGAAAAGGAAGCACGGAAAAAGAAAAAAAATTGGTTTCAATTCGTTGAAGAATAACATAAAATATGCAATTATATACTTTCAAGCAAATTCTCTCCAACCCTAACACTTTTCTAGCCCTTGCACTCAAAAAAAGACTTCATTTCACCATATATATAATTTTGTAAATTCTCACAAGGTTTGCCTTCACATAAATTAAAAAAATCCAGAAAAGGATCTGAACTATTATTATCATGAGTTTAGAAAATGGAGTTTTTTTTTCTCATGATTTGATCTAAATATTTGGCCAGCATGCATGGTAAAATTTTTAAAAGGTTGTATATTTGAGGAGAGGAACAAAATATTTCAAGAAATGAAAAAAAATGAGAAGTGTACCGCGAGAATGGTGTTGCAGAAGTTGCAGTGGACATAGCAAACACGTTCCGAGGAAGACGAATATGTTATGTCAAGAGACATATTTTTGTTTTGTCTAAGGTTTTTGGCCGGGAATCACGGATCGACGAGGTAGATCAAGGATTCAAGGAAAAATAGAATCAAGAAAGAAGCTAAAGAAGAAGAAGATGAGTTAGAATTGAAGTGCCCAAATCAAGAAATATGAACATATGTAGTGTTTGTTAGTATTAAACTATAGAAAAAGCTGAAAGATAAAAGTTCACAAAGATAGGAAAGAAAGAAGTGTAAAGGGAAGAAAAACCTAGTAAGGAGGGATGATAAATATGGGTATGATTTTAGGGAGATGAATGAAAGCAAGGGTACAAAACAACACATATCAGAGTGAAGAGATGGATGGGATGGAATTGGTTTGGTCGGTATTGGAGCAAAGTTATTGGCAGATCCGGAATTTTAAGTTTATGAATTTCTACAAAAATTCTAAAGCTTATGAATTTTTACAGAAATTTTAAATTAATATGGTAGTATTAACGAAGTTCACGATCAAATTAATATTTATAAATATTTTGAATTTCTTAATATACAGAAAATCTGAACATAAATTAGTAAGTTCATGTGAGTTCGTAATCAACACTACATCCGCCCCTAGGGTTATGCAACTTGGGGTGTGGTGTGGTGGGGAAGGGGAAGGGGAGGAGAGAGGGAGGATTGGAATGAAGGATGAGAAGTGAGTGAAGGAAGTAGTGGGAGTACGGGATCCATAGTGGTATATATATGTGGTATTGTTGTCATGCATGTCTACACGTAATAGGGGTGTACAAACCGAATCGAAAAATTGTACTAAACTTAAAAGTTAAATCAAATCGATTAAAAAATCCGGTTAGGTTTGGTTTGATTTGGTTTGGTATTGAGTAAAAAACTCGAACCAAACCGACATATAAATATATAATTTTTATATATACTTTTAAGATTTTATAGAATTTTCTTTAAAAAATGTCTAGAAATATTTGGGATTCTCAAGCGGGATATAATATTTAATAGTATATGAAGTGCTCCATATTTATTAGCCTTAAATAATGGGTTGTATGATCACTTTCTCATCAAGTGTTACTGAAATGCGTCAATCTTTTTGTTCTTCTATATTCACATTGTATGTTAAGATCTATTAAATTCTTATATCTTTTTCGAATGTGAAGTAATTATTATTATTTAGGTATCAACAACACTCCTTTTATTATTATTTGTTCATTTTTAATTATCCTCTTTTGATTTTCTACTCCCTTTAGGAAAAAATAAATGGAGTATGTATTTTACAAATTTACCCCTAATAATGATAACATTTCAAAAAGTCTTGAGAAATAATTTAGGGAATGAATAGTTAATTATAAGGGTAAAACTGAAAAAAAGATTATTTTTTTCTTGATTTGCTAAAATGAATAAATAATAGTGACAGTATATTTTTAGTATAATAGACAAATAAAAATAACGGAATCACAACAAAATAAAGAGTTTATTGTAATTACTTTTCATTAAAGAGTGTAATATTTATACGCTATATAAAGAAAGTGTTTACTAATTTTAACAGAGAGCATAAAAGAATCTATGATATTACATAAAAATAATTAGAAGTAACATAAGGCAAGTATGATTGTATAACATGTTACTGATGCGTATGAGTTAAATAGTAAAAAAGAAAGTTTAACTTTCAAATATAGAAAAGGTAAGTTTGGAGGATATGGGATTCTAGATTTTAGAAAGAGTGGGGGACTGGATATTGTATTCTTTTANGTGTTATGATTGAAGGAATGAGTGGGTGGGAGTCATCAGTCATCATCTGGTTAAATGACCACGTCTCTCCTTTATGATACTGTGAAGCGGACGAGGGGGGCGATACAAGATATTAATGCATTTGGAATGTTTTGGGATCAGAGGAGAAATTTTATTTTGTGTGAGACTTACTCAACAATAGTTAATTGAGGTCACCTTTTATATTTGAAGTCCGCATTAAAATGATATTTTTTTGATTTAAAGTATCAAAATAGGTAAAAAAGATATCTACTAATCTTTTTATATATAGTGTATGAAATTTATGCGTTATATCTTAACGACACGTTTGTCTGTTAAGGTATAGCGCATCAATTACATGCGCTATACCTGATTTCAAAAGGCGGTCAAAGTTTTGGTATAACGCATATATTAGATGCGTTATACCTGAATGTGAAAAGACAGATAGGCATAGCGCATCTAATATATGCGTTATACCTATTTAAAATAGGCTAACCTCCTTCTTCACCACAGACCTCCAAAAAAGGCCCCCCTCCTCCCTCCTCCC
>MCJB01037431.1:39869-56711 GCA_002018475.1 Nicotiana obtusifolia | reverse complement strand
CCTCCCTCCTCCCTCCTCCCTCCTCCCTCCCAAATTTAAAAGCTAAAACTCCATTGGGGCCCACCCCTCCCTGAAATCTTGTCCCTTGATTATTTGGCGATTTAACCCTCGATCCAAGACATTGTCGTGTAGTGAAACTCTTTTATTGCCCGATTTGGAGGTCAAATTTTCATTCTTTCTCCATTCAAAAATATCGAAAAAGAGGTATTCCGAATCACCATTTTAGTATAAATCATGTATAAAATTGGGTAATTAGTTGTTATTACTGTATTGTATGCTTTTGTGATTGTTTTGTGATTTTTTTTTTGGGTTTTTTATCCAGATTAGTTTATTTCTCTGCAAAAAATTATGAAAATTGTATATTGTTCCTTTATTGAATAATTAGTATTATATGTTTACTGGTTTTATAGTTGTACATATTATTATATGTTTATTGTGAATAATATGTGACTTTAGTGTTATGTAGTGCCTATTAGTGTAGTAGCGTTGATAATAAATTTTAACTTATGTTAGTTGATGTTATTTATGGCCATTTAGAGTAGTGTATCTTTAGTGCTCTTTAGTATTCTTTAGTGTAGAATAAAAACTACGTGTCCTCATTAACTAACCCGATTAGAGAACTCAATTATGGATCAAATTTTAATCAATTATTAAGTGTATAGTAAATGTATTATTGCATAACAATCAAAAATTAGATACGAATAATAAAATAATTAATTGGCAGTACAAAAGAGACGCTGCCAGATTTTTGTGTAAAATATAAAAACTATCATACAAATCATTATGAATGAAATAAATACTTAATAGTAAAGTTTTAAAAAAATAACATCAAATAGTTAAATAAATTAAGTATTCAGCATTAGTTTAATCAGGAATAAGATTGTGAAAAAATTGATAGTACGTAAAAGAGATTGTGCCGTTTTTGTTTTTTTCAATGTATTAAATTAAGACATAAATCGTTATGAACGCAAAAAATATTTAATAGTATTTTTTATATTAATAATTATTAAAAAATATCGAGATTGGATTCGAAAATTAAGTATTTAATTTTTTTATAATCCAAAAATATTTGAAAAAAATTGACAGTTCAAACAAAACCCTGCCGAATTTTAGTAAAAAAATCTAAAAAACTAACATATAAATAAATATTTTATTTATCAACCTAAGTAATAATATATAAAATTTATCGATTAAATATTAATATAAAAATATTGTAATATATTTAAAGATGTTGTTAGACGATTAAAGAAAAACATACTTTAATTAATATTATTCAATTTACAAACATCATCATGGATCCTCCATCATTGTATCCTGGACCTGCTATTCCAGAGCTACTGTTGCTCCAGGGTGGCCATAGGTCTTCACACATGCAGGATGGACAGTTGCTGTCCTAGACCTTCCACCCCAGACGTATAAACAATCTTTGGGAGTTCATTAGAGATCACTCACTTCATCCCCGTACAGTTACAAGCCTTCAACGAACAAGGTTTTACCGGATTATAGAGATCTGCCGGATGTAGTTCGACAGGCCCCTGATCACGGTTATGATAGAGCGGCGGAGACTGGAGACTTACACATTTCATCTACCTATCGGCGAGGCTACCATCACGCTACAGGAAGTCGAGGTTCTATTCGGGTTGCCCGTTGATGGTATGGCTATCAGATAACCGCAGGCTCTTAGGGATTATACGAGATTTGACTATCTACATATGTTGCAGAGGCTCATCGGTTTCCAGCCTGCAAAGCCGACTGCTATGAGTAGTGCTAGTCGATTGCAGCTGTCGCCCGTCAGGCAGCATTTGGAGGCGTTGCACGCGGAGATAACGTATGACTCACAAGTAAAGGCTATTGAGCGGCAGGCGAGGCTGTTGTTATTGATGATGTTTGGTGGTATTCTTTTCCCGAACACTTCCGAAAACCTTGTTAGCTTGCGATTTTTGCATCATCTGGAGCGGCTAGATAAGTTACCTAGGTACAGCTGGGGTGGAGTTATTCTAGCCTACCTTTATAGGCAGTTGTGCGGCGCGTCCATGGGCACCATGAGAGACGTCGCCAGTTGTATTCCGCTTTTGCAGGTGATAACATTATCAATACTTTTCATGATTATAACAGAGATAGTACAAAATTACTCAAATTTACGTCCACATTCAACATTAGGTTTGGGCTTGGGAGCGATTTTTGCAGATCCAGCCCCCCTTTTACTGATAGCTCCAGATGCACCACCTCCACCATTTCTACCACTTGTTAAGAGGTGGGTAGATAGCGAGGCCGCGCCTGCAAGGTTGAGGCTCGACATCATCTCCTTTATTACAAGGATATATTAGATTTACTTGAAGGTGCTCAGGTAAATATATGACTAAGTTTGTTTGATAATGCTTTATCTGTATTGCGTTTAATCATGATTCTTGCATTTAATAAATAGTTCATATGGAGGCCATACAGCGACGAGCTCATTGCTGGATTGCCAGATTATTGCTCCCGGGGCGAGTTGTGTGGATGTCTTTAGTCCCGCTTATATGTCTTCATATAGTCGAGCATCATGCTACCGAACGAGTCCTACAACAGTTTGGTTGACGCCAGCTTATACCTATTTCTCCCAGTTGGCATTCCACACATTACGAGAAGGATGATCGCATCAAGGTCAACCAGACATACTTGGCCTGGCTAGAGGCCCAGATAGAGGATTGGGATAAGAGATATGACCGGATTCAGCCATACCCTCCACATGACCGTGTTGACGGGGAGAATAAGTACATGGTTTGTTATTGTTGTCTTACTCGCCTTTTGATCGGGAATCCCGTTCATCATGATGGTAGTCGGTACATTATATACGCTGGGAGGCATGAGGCACTGGTATGTTATTTGGTATACTTACTTATCATGTTACATTACTTTGACATCCTTCCTTCATTAATATGTTATATTCTATGCAGGCAATTGGCTTACACCATTTCTACCATTTGGGATTGGAGATGCTACAACATGCAGGTGACAGAGCGTCAGTTGTGCACGAATTTGGTCATCAGGTTGCTGATCTTGGTGCTTACACATTGAGAGTTGCCCGAGAGGATGCGCGGTTAGGTTATAGGTTGCGTATGTGCCACTTGAGGATTACCATCATGGGACACAGGTGGCCCCAACACGTGGTAGAAATGGCAGGCATTCCCAGAGAGGAAGGGGTGGCCCACGTTGTTATAATGGTCGCCGAGGACGGAGTCCTCAGCAAGGGGGCGTTGAGGAACCCGTGGAGGATATTGGAGATGATCAGACGGGTGACTACCTTGAGGCACACGATGCTCATCATGATATGCCATCATTAAGCCTTCAGTTGTCACCGGGGACTTCACAGTTGATCCCGTCAGCTCCAGCGTTAATTGCGGGCACTGCCATTACAGCGTTTGATCGGGATCAGTTTTTTCCTGGTGGTCCAGAGCCATCAAGGGTTGCTGAGGATCGTCTGGCACGAGATGTGCATAGTGGTAGACGACTGAGTTATGGCTCTTCATCGAGGGATGTTGAGGATACTTCAGGCACAGAGAGGGAGACATCACATCAGGTGGAGACGTCACAACCTTCATCTACTTTAGTGCACCTCGGAGTTCCCCCAGATCATTGTGTGCCTACTCAGACGCAGGTTTGTTTGTATTACTATTATTTTAATTTATTTTTACCTTATAGATTAGTCAGTAATATCTAAATTGTTTATATTCTTTGAAAGATTCGTCATCACCCATCACGTAGGCCACATTGTGTGATAGTCGCTTGCCGGAGATGCATGATCTTATTTAGGAGCTCACTGAGACACTGGTTTGACTATTGAAACTTTTATAATAACAATTATGTTAGTCCTCTATATTTCATATACTAAAATATCTTATTATTTTGTAGGCTACTGATGGCCTAATGGCCGCTACTACTGATCCTGCTAGCCTTCCTGATGATCATGCTGTAGCACATCCTCAGATAAAAAGGCGACGGGATGAGGATGATCCGGATAGCGTAGCCGGGCGGAATGGTATGCATCTAAGGCCAGCCAATGCTTTAAAGCATACAGGCTGTGAGACACATTGATATGTATTTTGATTTGTATAGATGACTTTAAATATTTATGTTAAAATTATTGATGTTTTACATTATAAGCGCATGCGTTTTTAATTTTCGGGTTATTTATTAGTTTAAAACTAGAACACAAAAAAAAAGGGCAGATTAACGTAAATTAAAATTCGTTAAAAAATACACATAATACATGAAACCTACAACATAAAACTAAAAAAATACACTTAAAATAGCCATGTGTTTGTTTAGTCATTATCGCCCATTATTCTCTACTTTAACCACTGAAACTTTTCTTGCAATCGATTATTTTCTTCTTCTGCCTCTTTCAGTTGCTCCCTCACTGCAGCAAGTTGTTCTTCGAGTTTCCAGATCTGAATTTCGTACTCACCAGTACGATTCTAAAAGTTTAGCAAACATGATATGTAGTATTCTTGGTTAATAAGTTCATCATACCATTCTTCAAAACCACATTGATTTTCGTCCTACAAATGGGAATGACAACAAAAGAATATTAATGAACATGTTATAAATAATCTATTAACTAATATAATTTTCAATATTAATAAATTACAACTTATTTACACATCCAATGTCTGTGACCTAGATTGCAAGTTGACCAACATGGATTCAAAATCACATGTTTGCCGCAGTAACACCTTGGAACGTCATTCATCCAGACATTTCGTAATGCTTGAACGTACCTCGTCACAGCAAACCCAGCATGTTGAGAGGACTTCGTGGAATGTGAGCATGGCAAGTGATAAATTGATCATTTACCACACGAGCATAATCGCCTGGATTAATTGATGGTGTGGGTATTATTATCGCGATTTTGATGCAAACTGGTGCTAACTTCAAAAATATTTTGATCATTGCAATATTACAAATATTTATGCCACTGTGCTCGTTTCCTATATTTCTCAAATTGTTACATCACTTGTGGCATAAATTGAACACCCCGTTCCAACTAGGACGATGCACTTTGGGATCTTTCAATAAACTTCTCTAGCATCTGCTTGAATGACATCCGTACCATGGCAGTGATAGGCAATCCACGGACAGACTTCAACAACCCGTTGAAAGACTCTGATACTTTTGTAGTCAAAATTCCCCATCTTCTGTCACCATCTTTATGCAAAGTCCACTAATCAAGCTCATGTTGCATCAACCAACGATAAGCTCCTAGGTCTTCCTGCCAAATCAATTCCATTCCTATCCTGAATTTACACTCTTGATAGTCTGTAGCAGCCATCTGATCCACGTCCAATCCACACTCAATAGTGAGTGGAAACTATTGTTGGAAGAATATTACCCAATAAGTGTCGGGGTCGATTTTCACAGGGAGTTACTATGGGTGTTAGGAGTATGCATTTGACGGAAGAAAATGGAAAAACTAAATTGCGCTTCCAAAGAAAAGGTTTTGATTTCTAATTCTATTTTTACTCCAGCAATTATAAGCTAAGAAAAGAAACTAGAAGCGAATGATTGTTTTTGGTATTTTTCCAAATAGTTAAAAAGCCTAGGGATGTGACCATAACCTAGGTGTTCGCCTAATAGGTTATATACGTTAACACTTATTTTGTTGATTGGGGTGTATTATAGCTCAACTCTACGTTACCCACTCAATACCTATCGGTCATAGAGTGATTTTTCCCAATTTGGCTTTCTCAAGCCCAAATGGGTATCAAACTAAATAGTTGATATGAGCTCAAGTCGGGTTCTCACTATCTCTAGTTTGAACCCTTTAATTAGGCTAATCAAACCCTCAATTAGCCCAATTCCTTGTTAGCCACGTTATCCTAGACTAGGTCCCTCTTTCTCAAGTAGAGACCAAGTCAAAAAGGCATGAATCAAGAGTGGAGTCCTTTTTGCTCATAAGATAATGAAGCGCCGCATAATCCGTGTGGACAATAACTTTTGCACCCATCAAGTACGGGTGAAACTTCTCAATTGAAAATACAATAGCAAGGAGCTCTTTCTCCGTAACGGTATAGTTGACTTGGGCACTATTCATGGTCTTACTAGCATAGTAGACCGGATGGAAAATATTGTTGATACGTTGCCCCAAAATAGCCCCAACCGCTACGTCACTTGCATCACGCATGAGTTCAAAAGGCACGCTCTAATTTGGAGCGGTGATGATGGGAGTAGTTGTCAACTTGAGCTTCAACACTTCAAAATCTCTCATGCAATCATCATTGAAATTAAACTTAGCATCCTTCTCAAGAAGCTTGCACAATGGGTTCACCACCTTAGAGAAGTCTTTGATGAAGCGCCGGTAAAAACCCGCATGGCCTAAGAAACTCCGCACACCCTTCACCGAAGTAGGGGTGAAAGCTTAGAAATCACCTCAATATTTGCCTTGTCAACGGCCAAGGACAATACCTTCCTCGACCATGAAATGATATTTCTCCCAATTGAGCACCAAATTTATTTCTTCACATCTAGCCAACACTTTGTCCTAATTTGTAAGACAATCATCAAAAGAATCTCCAATCACCGAGAAGTCATCCATGAAAACTTCAAGGTAGTTCTCCACCATGCCCATGAAAATAGCCATCATACACCTTTGAAAAGTCGCCGGTGCATTGCACAAACCAAATGGCATCCGCTTGAAAGCAAAAGTAACATAGGGACATGTAAAGGTTGTTTTCTCTTGATCTCCCAGAGCAATGAGAATTTGATTATAGCCTGAGTACCTATCAAGAAAGAAATAGAAAGCACGATCAGCCAATCTATCGAGCATTTGATCTAAGAAAGGAAGTGGGAAGTGATCCTTCCTTGTGACTTTGTTGAGCTTGCGATAGTCCATACACTCCCTCCAACCGGTCACCCTTCTAGTAGGAATCAACTCATTCTTGTCATTGGTGACCACCGCCACACCCTCTTCTTTGGGACACATTGAACGGGAGAAGTCCATGAACTATCACAGATGGGGTAGACAACTCCGGCATCCAACCACTTGATAATCTCCTTCTTGACAACTTCTTGCATAGTCTCATTTAGTCTCCTTTGATGTTCAATAGATGGTTTGGATCCATCCTCTAACTTGATCTTATGCATGCAAAAGGCGGGGCTTATCCCCTGAATATCCGCCAAGGTCCACCTAATAGCCTTCTTCCTCTTTTGTGGCACCACCAATGTGGAATCTACCCGCACGTTAGTCAAAAAGAGGAAAGAATAACCGGTAAAGTAGAACAAGAACCAAGAAATTCATACAAATTATCTGGAGGCAATGAATTCAAATCCAAGGTAGGAGGCTCTTCAATAGAAGGCTTTGTAGGAGGAGTTGTCCTATTTTCAAGATCCAAGGACAATTTGCGGGGTACATAGTTATACGACACCATTCCATGCAAAGAGTTTACACATTCCATGAAGTCATTCATCTCATCATCCTCAAAGTTGAGCAAGACATCCTCCAACATATCACCAATATTGATTGTAGCACTTGTTTCTTCAACAATAACATCACCACCAAGTCCACAAAAGAACACGCCTCATTGCTATTTGGTTGTCACGTGGACTTACACACATGGAATACTACTTTTTCATCACCAACCCGGAAAGTGAGTTCTCCGGCTTCAACATCAAAAAGAGCCTTACCTGTAGCAAGGAAAGGTATCCCAAGAATAGTCAGCACTTCATAATCAACCTCACAATATAGAATGACAAAATCCACCGAGAGAATGAATTTATTGACACGAACCAAAACATCATCAATCACACCCAAAGGCCTCTTCATGGTATGATCCGCCATTTGCAATCTCATAGAGGTGGGTCTTTGTTGCCAAATTCCCAAAGTCTTGAAAACCGAATAGGGCATCAAATTGATACTTGCCCCAAGATCACAGAGAGTTTTAACAAACTTGGCACTTCCAATTATACAAGGAATCATGAAAGCACCGGGATCCTCCAACTTATGAGCCATTGAATGCACAATTACACTCACTTGATGAGTGACTTTGATGGTCTCAAAATTCATTGACCGCTTCTTTATCACAATCCTTCATAAACTTTGCATAACCGAGCATTTGTTCCAAAGTTTCAACTAATGGCACATTGATTGAGAGACTTTTCATTATTTGAATGAAATTCTTGAATTGAATCTCACCATTTTTATTGGAAAATCTTTGAGGGTATGGACGTGGAGGCTTAGGCAATGGTGCCTTAGACTTTTGCACTACCAGCTCTGGTATGTCAATAATGTGTTCCCTATATGGGTTCACCTCCTCTTGAGTCTCTTCCACACTATCATCAATATCAATTCGAACTTCATCATTAGGTTGTACCACATTGTTCGGGATCTCTTCTTATTGCATCACTTGATCATCATCAATAAGTTGCCTTTGACTTGAGGTGGGTGTATTCTCGCCTCTTCCACTTCTTATGATAATCACCATGGCATTCCCCGTATTGTTACCACCCTTTGGGTTTACCACCATGTCACTTGGTAGTGCCCCCTTAGGACGAAAATTTAGAGCTTGAGAGATTTGCCCCATTTGAAGTTCTAGGTTGCGGATTGATGTGTTCTGTGAGGCAAGTTGGGCATCCGAATCGGCATTCTTTTCCAGCATTTGCTTGAACATATTTTTAATATTCCCCATCTCATTGTTTGAAGAACTTGAACCATGGGAAGGATAAATAGATGAGTTGTTTGGTTGTTAGTACATTGGGGGCCTTTGAAAACCCGACCCCTGGTTACCTTGATTGTTTCTTCATCCGCCTTGATTGTTACCTCCCTAATTTCCTTGATTGTTTCCACTCTAATTTCCTTGATTGTTGTTGTTATTCCAATTCTCTTGATTGTTGCCTCCACTTCAATTTCCTTGATTGTTAGAATTCCAATTGCCTTGATTGTTTTGTGGTCGCCGTTGTTGTTGGCTTAGGCCTTGGAAGTTGTTTCTTTGCCCTTGAAAATTATTCACATATTGTACATGCTCTTCTTGTTAATTGTTGGAATCATCTTGCTCAAAACTATCATCTTCTTGCACATAGTTCTCCACTTGATTTAGCACTTGTGGACCCTTGGTCCTTCTCTTGTTTACCATCATGCTCATTCCCTCCATAGCATGGACTTGCTTGGGAGCTTGCACTTGATTTAGTTGGGCCTTTGCTAGTTGAGTCATGGTAGTTGTCAATTCGGCAATGGCTTGCCCAGGTCTTGCAATTCTTTATGAAGGTGGATCATATTCGGGTCACCTTGTGGAACATTGGCCGGGGCTTGCCAAGCCAATGACGTTTCCGCCATCTCATCCAAAATCTCACACGCCTCCTCATATGGTGTAGTCATAAAGTTCTCATCAACTAGTTGATTCACTATACATTGGTTGGTTGTGTTAATCTCACGATAGAAGGTTTGTTGAATCATGTTTTTAATTATACCATTGTTTGAACATTCCTTGACCATAGTTCTATATTGCACCATATCTCGTGTAGTGGTTCATTTGGTTCTTGCTTGAATGCCAGGATCTCATCTCAAAGTGTAGCCATGTGTCCGGGAGAGAAAAACTTAGCAATGAATTAATTTCTGCCAACTCATCCCAAGTGTGAATTGAATGGTTCGGCATTGGTTCCAACTAATCTAAAGCTTTCCCACGTAGAGAGAAGGGAAAAATCCTTAGCCTCAATGCATCCTCGGAGACATTCGTTTGCTTGATCCCCCAACAAGTATACACAAACCCCTTCAAATGTTTATATGTATTTTGTGTTGGAGCACCGGTAAAGAAACCCCGTTGCTCAAGCGAAGTGAGTATCGCATTGGTGATTTGGAAGTTTCCCGCCCTAATACGGGGAGGGAATATTGCACAAGTATATCCTTCATTAGGTAATACCCGGTGTGGAGCCACTCGTGGTGGTGGTGGGGTGGAACGGGAACATTGTCATGAGGTACCCGGCCTCTCTGATTGGCTTGTGGCTCATGAGGTACCTCCTCTACTCGCTCCTCATCTGCATCCAATTCCCCCAAAGGTAAATTTCCGAGCTCACTGTTTGCCATGGTTGTACCTAAAATTTCTCATACAAGTTAGTGACACGAAAGGAAAAGAAGATATTCCAAAAACAAATCCAAATATATAGCTAACACCATTTTAACTCCCAGGCAACGACGTCAAAAATTGATCCACGTCCAATCCGCACTCAATAGTGAGTGAAAACGATCGTTGGAAAAATAGTACCCAACAAGAGTCGGGGTAAATTTAGGGAGTTACTCTTCCAAACAAAAGGTTTTGATTTCTAATTCTATTTTTACTCTAGCAACTATAAGCTAAGAAAAGAAACTAGAAGCGAATGATTATTTTTGGTGTTTTTCCAAAAAGTTAAAAAGCCTAGGAATCTGACCATAACCTAGGTGTTTGCCTAATGGGTTAAATACATTAACACTTGTTTTGTTGATTGGGGTGTATTATAGCTCTCAAATCTATGTTACCCACTCAATACCTCTCGATCATAGAGTTATTTTGCCCAATTTGTCTTTCTCAAGCCAAATGGATATCAAACTAAGTAGTTGATATGAGCTCAAGTCGGGTTCTCACTATCTCTAGTTTGAACCCTTTAATTAGGCTAATCAAACCCTCAATTAGCCCAATTCCTTATTAGCCAAGTTATCCTAGACTAGGTCCCTTTTTCTCAAGTAGAGACCAAGTCAAAAAGGCATGAATCAATGTTTGCAACCATTAATTCTTAAGCATAAACTAAGCTAAATAATCAACATCCAATCATAAACAAGCATTAAATTAAATACCCATAAGACTTACACATTAGGGTTGGGTCACAACCCTAGTCAGAATGTAGCGAACCGTCGTTTTGCCTTCTAGAACCCCGTTCCCCTAAATAAGACTCCTTGTGTGTGCTTTTACTGTTTTATGACTTGCAGGGATGGTTAGCTCGTGATTTGGAAGGGTTCTGGTTGAAATCCGAACACTTGGTTCCTTAAGGTTGACAAAAAGGTCTAAGTTTGACTTTGGTCAATATTTTAGTAAAAGACCTTGGAATAGGGATTTGACGGTCTCAATAGGTTCGCATGGTGATTTCGGACTTGGGCGTATGTTCGGATCGGGTTTTGGGTGACCCGGGAGCGTTTCAACGCTCAATATCGAATGTTGGCACATTGAAGGTTTTAGAGTTCTTTAAATTTGGTTTGAAGTAGAATTTAGTGTTATTGAGGTCCAATAGGGATTCCGAGCCTGAGAATAGTTCCGTACGTTGATTTAAGACTTGCACGCAAAATTTGGTGTCGTTCCGAGTAGTAGTATGTTTCGGCGCGTTCAGAGTAAGTAGGAAAAACTTGAAGTTCATAAGTTGATTCAATTTGGTTTGGGGTATCATTCTTAGTTTTGTTGTTGTTTTATGCATTCCGAGGGTGCGAACGAGTCCGTTTTATGATTTCAAACTTGTTGGTATATTTAGACAGGCCATAGGGGCCCCGAGTGTCAATCGGACTAGGCACGGACCAAGTTTGGACTTAGGGGAAGTAGCTGAAGCACCAGGCTTCAGGTGTAATTGCACCTGCGGAGGGCTTGCCGCAGGTGCGAGCTCGCAGAAGCGGCCTAGGAACCGCAAATGCAGGCTCCGCAGGTGCGAGCTAGCAAAAGCGGCCCAGGAACCGCAAATGCGGGTGGGCGAGCGCACCTGCGAACGCGCATGTGCGATAGAAGAAACTGCTGGAGCGGCCTAAGCCACAGGTGCGGTGTGTGAATCGCAGGAGCGGACCCGCAGAAGCGGGCCAGAGGTCCGCAGAAGTGGAAGTAGGCCACTGGGAAGAGACGCATCTGCGATGACTTTCCGTAGATGCAGAGCCGTAGAAGTGGCCAACCCTCCGCAGGTGCGAAATCGCAGAAGGCAGAACCTCATTTAAGACGAGACTTTGGCATTTTGAGCTCATTTATTTCATGCCTTGGGTGATTTTTGGAGCTCTTAGAGAGGGGTTTTCACCTAACACTTTGAGGTAAGTAATTTCTACACAATGTGAGTTAAATACATAGAATATGGGTAGATGTAACATGTAAAATTTGTGAAATCATGGGCTTAGATGAAAAACCTAGGTTTTTGATAAAAATGGGATTAACCACGAAAAATGTTATGGAATTTAGTGAAAATTATATATTTGAGTTCGTGAGGTTATGGGTAAAAATTTTCTTCAAATATTTTTGGAATCCAGACACGTGGGCACGGGGATGAATTTTAGGGATTCTTAAATTGGGATTGGGTAGCCACTTTAATAGTTAGAATATGAACTTTTGAGCACGTATTGATTATTTTATATAACATTTGACTAGTTTCGAGTCGTTTTGCACCGAGTTGAGGGTTTAAAGCACAGTTGTGGAGCGGAAAGTAAGCTTTGAGACGAGGTAAGTCTCTTTTCGAACCTTGTAAGAGGGAATTAACCCCATAGGTAAATTGGATTAATACGTGCTTCTATTTGTGAGGCCTACATACGCACAAGGTGACGAGAGTCCGTGTGTAGCTACTAATTATGCTTATGTCGGGGTAGTTTATGACCCAAATTATGTTACACTTGCGATGTTTGCATCCTAATTGTAAATTTAAGTGCTTATGTCATATTGGAACTTGATAAAGGAATTATAAAAGGTCGAATTTCATTTACTTGAGTTTTGGACAGGTTACTTGGCCGTTAATAAGAATTTGCGCTTCTTTGAATATTAGCCTCTTAAATCTTTGAATTGGTTGGTTATAAAGTATTTCTCTTGTTGTGGAGGGGGCCGAATGCCTCGGCAGTAGAATAGATGCATCTATGGTTTGTGCTGTTCGACCTTTGGCAGTGCACATTATATATATGTTTATATTTTAGATCGGGCCGTACGACCTCGGCATAATTCATGCGTAATAATATTTGGAGCCCAATTATATTTGATATTGTTTCATTGGCTTGAGTGGTTGAATTGTTAAAGGATAGAAATTGAATTGGGATTTACTATTAGTGAAAGAATTGTCTAATATTTCTTGTTATTGAGTTTTCAGCTTCATTTATGTAGCCCATGCTTAATTATAAATCTCAGTATTTTATTATTAGCCCATAGTAAGTATCGAAGTCGACCCCTCTTTACTACTTCGTCGAGGTTAGACTAGATACTTACTAGGTCTATGTTGTTTATGTACTCACGTTACACTTCTGCACTGATCGTGCAGGATCTGAGGTAGGTGCATCTGGTTATCATCCCGGCGCGCATCCTTGATTCCACGAGACTTTGCGGTGAGCTGCCTTCGCAGCACCCGAAGTCTTTGTTCTGCTTTTACTTTCTGTCTATTGCACTTCAGATGGTAGTGTAGTATTTTCGTATATTCTACTAGTAGCTTATACACTTGTGACACCTGGTCTTTGAGATCATGCTAGTAGACACTTGATGATTTTTGGTTATTTACTTCATTTCATTTGCTCATAAAATTGGTTATCTCTTATTTTATTAAATTTTCACATCTTATTTATTCAATAATTAAGAATCAACTATTTCTAAACTGTTAGAAGAAACAATCACACGATTAGTTCACGGTTGGCTTGCCTAAGTGTGATGTTGGGCGCCATCACGGCGTATAAGAGAAATTAGGTCGTGAAAACATGGTATCAGAGCACTAGGTTCACGTAGATCTCACAAATTATGAGCAGGCCTACTAGAATCTTGCAGATCGGTGCGGAGATGTCTGTACTTATCTTCGAGAGGCTGTAGGGTGTTAGGAAACTACTCTTTCTTCATCTCCTATCGTGCAGTTGATGTTATACTAAGTATCCTTCTCTTACTATCTCACAGATGGTGTGAACGCGCACATCCGATGTCCTAGACCCGGGAGGAGCTTCTCCCCCTGTTGCTAGAGGCCGAGGAAGGGCTCCAGCCCGTGATAGAGGACGGGAATGTCCCAGAGTTGCTCTAGCGATGCCACCAGCAGATCCAATAGAGGATCCCATAATTGAGGAGCAGGGCGAGGTGCCTGCAGCAGAGTCAGCCCTGGTAGATTTCATGTCAACACCGGGCTTCCAAGAGGTCATGGGCCGTATGCTACGGTTAATGGAAACTATAACTCAGGCTTGTTTATTTCCAGCAGACCCAACCACATCTCAGGGGGGAGGAGGAGCACAGACCCCTACTGTTCAGGCTCCTGGGCATGCAGCTGTTGTATATTAGATCTCGGGCACACTACCCATGGGCGGAGCCCAGCCAGTGGCAGCAGTCATACCTGAGCCCGGACCAGTTGCGGTAGGCGAGTCGCATAAGCTATTGGACAGATGGACTAGGCTACACCCTCCTGTCTTCGGAGGTGAGCGACATGAGGATCCCTAGGACTTCATTGATCGGTGCAGGGACATACTGCACAACATAAGTATATTTAGAGTCCCACGGGGTGGATTTCACTGCTTTCCAGCTGGAGGGCAGGGCCTGTAGATGGTGGCAGTCTTATCTTCTTGGCAGACCAGCAGGTTCTCCTCCCATAACTTAGGATCAGTTCACGCATACCTTTTTGGATAGGTATATTCCACCCTCTCAGAGAGAAGAGTTGCGGTTTCAGTTTGAGCAGCTCTAGCAGGGTCATATGTCAGTGACTGATTATGTGGCGTGATTCTCTGATTTGTATTGCCATGCACTTATGATACTTCCTACTAAGGCGGAGAAAGTACGGAGGTTTGTTTCAGGATTGCACTCAGGTATTTAGGCCACTATGGCCCGGGAGGTGGAGATGGGGACTTCTTACCGGCTATTTGTGGAGATAGCTCGGAGGATTAATGGTTATCGTCAGCAGGACCCAGAGCAGATGCTACGGCACAAGCGGTTCCGTTATTATGGAGGGTTTAGTGGTTCCCCGTCTGAGGGCAGGGGTCAGTGTGGGAGAGGCTAGCCTAGCCGGCCCACATATCCAGCATCGCCACCTCCTGGGGTGCTTCAATGCGACCTTATTTCAACGCTATGCCAGAGAGTTCCTACCGCCCACCAGCTATTCAGGGTTCCTCCAGTGGGTATTCAGGCCATTAAGGTCAGACTTCAGGTCAGCAGTCCACCGTATCGAGAGGTTGTTTCGAGTATAGGGATTTCAGCCATGTGCGAAGGTTCTACCCCAGGCTTCAGGCAAGGCGGTGCAGCAGGGTTCTCAGCCTATGATTATAGCACCAGTAGCCATACCAGCCATCCCGAAGGGCGCAAGTGGGTAGGGGCCGTCCTATAGGTGGAGGCCAGACAGTCGGCGCTCCAGCTAGGTTCTATGCTTTGTTGGCCATACCAGATGCAGTAGTGGCCTCAGATGCCGTGATCACAAGTATTATTTTTGTCTTCGGTAGGGATGCTTCGGTATTATTTGATCCAGGGTCTACCTATTTGTATGTGTCATCTCTGTTTGCTCGTTTTCTGGATGTTCCTCGTGAGTCCTTGGGTACTCCTATTTATGTGTCCACTCCAATGGGTGATTCTATTATTGTGGATCGGATTTATCGTTCCTGTGTGTCAGATTTTGTGGTTATGAGACTAGAGCGGATCTTCTAGTACTTGGTATGACCGACTTTGAGGTCATCTTAGGCATGGACTGGTTATCTCCATATACACCATCCTTGATTTCCATGCCAAGATTGTTACCTTGGAGATACCGGAGTTGCCTAGATTGGAGTGGAAGGGTTCGCCTGTCAGTGCATCTAAGCGGGTTATCTCTTTTCCGAAAGCTCGACACATGGTCGAGAAGGGTTGTTTGGCTTATCTGGATTATGCTCGGGATACTATTATAGAGGATCCGGCAATTGATTCAGTGCCCGTAGTCCGGGAGTTCTCCGATGTGTTCCCTTCTGATCTTCCAGGCATGCCACTAGATCGTGATATCAATTTCTGTATTGATTTGGCTCCACCCCTCCAACCTATATCTATCCCATTGTACCGCATGACTCTGAAGGAGTTGAAGGAACAGCTTGAGGAGCTATTAGTAAAGGGGTTCGTTAGACCAAGTGTCTCGCCTTGGGGTGCATCAGTGTTGTTTGTGAAGAAGAAAGATGGGACTATGCGAATGTGCATTGATTACTGCCAGTTGAACAAAGTTACCATTAAGAACAAGTACCCATTGCCGCATATTGGTGATTTAATCGACCTGTTACAGGGTGCCAGGGTGTTCTCTAAGATCGATTTGAGATCAGGGTACCATCAGTGAAGATTCGGGATTCGGATGTTCCGAAGATTGCTTTTCGGACTAGATATGGCCATTATGAGTTTATAGTGATGTCCTTCAGTCTGACTAATGCCCCGGCAGCATATATGGATTTGATAAAAGGGGTGTTCAGGCCGTACATTGATTCGTTTGTCATTGTCTTCATTGATGACATCTTGATCTACTCGCATAGCATGGAGGGGCACGAGCAGCATTTGAGAGTGGTGCTTCATACCTTGCGAGAATAGAAGTTATATGCTAAGTTCTCCAAGTGTGAGTTTTGGTTAGATTCTGTGGCATTCTTGGGGCATGTTGTGTAAGGCGAGGGTATTAAGGTGGATCCCAAGAAGATCGAGGCAGTTCAGTGTTGGCCTCGTCCTACTACGGCGATTAAAATCAGAAGCTTCTTGGGGTTAGCAGGTTATTATCATCGGTTTGTGGAGGGCTTTTCATCTATTGCAGCACCTTTGACTAGATTGACCCAGAAGGGTGCTCCGTTCCGTTGGTTCGATGATTGTGAGGCGAGCTTTCAGAAGCTCAAGCCAACTTTGACTTCAGCACCGGTGTTAGTGCTGCCTTCTGGTTCAGGGATGTATATTGTGTATTGCGATGCTTCACGGGTTGGTTTGGGTCTTGTATTGATGTGGGGGGGGGGGG
>MCJB01037431.1:0-39849 GCA_002018475.1 Nicotiana obtusifolia | reverse complement strand
GGGGGGGGGGGGGAGTTATTGCATATGCTTCACGTCAGCTGAAGCCCCATGCGAAGAATTATCCTATACATGATTTAGAGTTGGCCATGATTGTCTATGCTCTTAAGATCTGGAGGCATTATCTTTATAGGGTGTCCTGTGAGGTTTACACTGATCATCACAGCTTGCAGCATTAGTTCAAACAAAGGGATCTCAATTTGAGGTAGCGTAGGTGGCTTGAGTTACTAAAGGACTATGATATTATCATTCTTTACCATCCGGGAAAGGCGAATGTAGTTGCGGATGCCTTGAGCAGAAAGGCGGAGAGTATGGGTAGCTTGGCATTCATTTCAACAGAGGAGAGGCCATTAGCTTTGGACATTCAGTCCTTGGCTAACAGACTTGTGAGATTGGATATTTTAGAGCCCAGCCGATTTCTTGCATGCATCGTTGCCCAGTCTTTACTATTGGAGCAGATCAAGGCTCGTCAGTTTGATGATCTGCACTTGTTGGTTTCAGAGAGACGGTAGTACAAGGTGGTGACAAGGAGGTTACTATCAGCGAGGATGGTGTTCTGCGACTCCAGGGTCGCCTATGTGTTCCTAATGTCGATGGCTTGAGGGAGATGATTGTAGAGGAGGCACACAGTTCTCGAAATTTTATTCATCCAGGTGCTACGAAGATGTATCGCAACCTGAGGCAGCATTATTGGTGGCGGCGGATGAAGAAGGACATAGTTGAGTATGTTGCGAGGTGTCTAAATTGCCAACAGGTTAAGTATGAGCACCAGAGGCTAGGTGGTCTACTGCAGCAGATGACTATACCTGAGTGAAAATAGGAGCACATTACTATGGACTTCGTAGTGGGGTTGTCGTGGACCTTGCGGAAGTTTGATGTAGTTTGGGTCATTATTGACAGGTTGACCAAGTTGGCGCAGTTCATTCCAGTTCTGACCACGTATACTTCAGAGAGGTTGGCCCAGATTTATATTCAGGAGATAGTTCGGTTGCATGGTGTGCTTGTTTCCATCATATCAAATATATGCCCTCAGTTTACTTCACATTTTTGGAGAGCAGTACAGAGTGAGTTGGGGACCCGTGTAGAGCTCAGCACCGCCTTTCATCCATAGACCGACGGGAAGTCGGAGTGGACTGTTTAGATCCTGGAGGATATGCTAAGACCATGCGTGATTGACTTTGGAGGGCAGTGGAATCGATTTTTCCCTTTGGCCGAATTTGCTTACAACAACAGTTATCAGTCTAGCATCGAGATAGCTCCATTTGAGGCTTCATATGGTCGGCGATGTCGTTCACCCATCGGATGGTTTGAGCACGGCGAGGCCAAGTTATATGGTACTGATTTGGTGAAGGATGCCTTGGAAAAGGTAAAGTTGATTCAGGAGCGACTTCACACAGCACAGTCCAGATAGAAGAGTTACGTAGATTAGAAGGTGCGTGATTTGTCATTTATGGTGGGCGAGAAGGTACACTTGAAAGTCTCGCTGACGAAGGGGATCATGAGGTTCGGGAAGAAGGGCAAGTTGAGCCCAAGGTTTATAGGTCCATTTGAGGTGTTGAGACGAGTTAGGGAGGTTGCTTATGAGCTTGCCTTGCCTCCTAGTCTATCGGGAGTCTATCTATTTTTCCACGTGTCTATGCTCCGGAGGTATCATGTTGACAGGTCGCATGTGTTAGACTTCAGCACGGTTCAGCTAGATGAAAGCCTGGGTTATGAGGAGGAGCCAGTTGCCATTGTTGACAAACAGGTTCCCCAGTTGAGGTCCAAAAAGATTTCTGCGGTAAAAGTTTAGTGGAGGAGTCAACCAGTCGAGGAGGCGACTTGGGAGGCCGAGGAGGACATGCAGAGTAGATATCCACACTTATTCAGTACTCCAGGTATGATTCTAGACACCATCGAGGATGAACGTTTGTTTTAGAGGTGGAGAATGTAATGACCCGATCGATCATTTTGCCTTCTAGAACCTCGTTCCCCTAAATACGAATCCTCGCATGTGCTTTTACTGTTTTATGACTTGCGGGGATGGTTGGTTCGTGATTTGGAAGGGTTCGGGTTGAAATCGGAATACTTGGTTTCTTAAGGTTGTCAAAAAAGGCAAAGTTTGACTTTAGTCAATATTTTTAGTAAACAACCTCAGAACGGGATTTGACAGTCCCAATAGGTTTGTATGGTAATTTCGGACTTGCCCGTATGTTCGGATCGGGTTTTGGATGACTTGGGAGCGTTTCGGCGCTTAATATCGAAAGTTGGTACATTGAAAGTTTTAGAGTTCTTTAAATTTGGTTTGAAGTAGAATTTGGTGTTATCGAGATCCAATTGGGATTCTACGCCTGAGAATAGTTCCGTAGGGTGATTTAAGACTTGCACACAAAATTTGGTGTCGTTCTGAGTAGTCTAAGTATGTTTCAGCGCGTTTGAAGTAAGTTGGAAGAACTTGAAGTTCATAAGTTGATTCAATTTGGTTTGGGGTATGATTCTTAGTTTTGTTGTTGTTTTATGCGTTCCAAGGGTGCGAACGAGTCCGTTTTATGATTTCAAACTTGTTGATATGTTTGGGCGAGGACAAAGTTTGGACTTAAGGGTAGCAGCTGAGGCACCAGGCTTCTGGTGTAATTACACCTGCGGAGGGCTAGCCGCAGGTGCGAGCTTGCAGAAGCGATCAAGAAGCCGCAGAAGTGGCCCAAGAAGAATAGCCCAGGAACCGCAGATGCGGGTGGGCATGCTGTCACGACCAACCCGGAAGGCCGCAACTGGCATCGGACCCTACTCAACGGGCACCGCGTAACCTTCATCTAAATTTCCTTATTATCTATAAGGCTTATCATACACATACAATCTCGAACAATAATCATAATGAATTGAAATATCATACCATGATGTGAACATACTCATATACATAATATGCCAACAAGGTTGCGATACTAAACTATACAACAAAATACATACGTTTGCCGACAAGGCAGTTCCAACTGTACATAAGTCATCTCATTGTCCATACATAACCCAACGCTTGTCTACACATAAACTGACACTTGTCTATGAGCCTTTACTGGAACATACATCATGCAACCTACGTCGGAACAGGGCCCCGACATGCCCATAACGCCTATAACAAAATGTATACCAAGGCTACGGCAAGTTCGAAGGATGAATCTTGCCAATATCAGTTGAACTAGATAGCCTACTGCGGTGGGGGAGCTCCGTCTATCAGTCTATCAGGACCTGCAGCACGACATGCAGCGTCCACAGAGAAAGGACGTCAGTACGAATAAAGTACTGAGTATGTAAGACAAGAAAACATAATATACGAGCAGTAATATGTATCAGGATAGGAAACATATAACCTGTACCATCTGAACGCCTCTGAGGGCGACTAACCATGACATACCTGACGTGCTTATGCATATACATATCATATAACCTTTCTAAAATCATCATATACATATGCCTCTGTGGCCTTATCATTATCAATTACATACGCCTCTGTGGGCTTTATCATAATCATACACGTACGCCTCTGTGGGCTCATCATTATCATACCCAACTGATCAGTGGTTGCACAATAAGTGCCATACCCGGCCGACAATAGCACGGCTCGGTAGAGTAAACTAGAATACACATATATAATGCATGCTCGACTCATGAATACGTTCTAAGCCTTTTTGGAGCGACATAAGACTGCTATCCTCCGAACACGTAATTAGGACTAACTCTTTACCATGAACCTTATAAGACTCAGGAAGTGCCAACAACATTGATATCATAAGAACAAGAGCAATCATTCCACAAGAGGGAAAAACAACGTAAGTACCGCTAGCTTCTAAGAGTAGAGTTTCTTTGGGGCTCGTTCATTGCATTTGTTAATTGGAGTCGTGCAAAAGAAAGAAACGGACAGTCTTACATACCTGGTATATACTGCACCAGTTCCTCAAGCTACGCAATTGTTATAATTCCTTAGTCTAGAAATAAAGAACATTTCAACCGTTACCCTCTAAGCGTTATAGCTATCATTAATCACAATCCCCTAAATTCGAATGGTGCTTCTCCACCCCCTTCTTCTTCCAAAACTTAACAAACATAGTGATAACACATGCAGCTCATCAACAACCCAAAACAACCATGACCCATTTCATTTAGCAGTAATTAACTTGAACCCATGATTTCCATTCACCATCCCGTGAGTTCTTACATGCATAGAATGGACTATCAAGAATTCCTAGAAAAAAATGTATAAGGAAAGTAGTAACTCACCTTGCATGTTGATTATCTAGCTCTCTTCCTTGGTTCTTCAATTTCTAGGTCTCGCTCCCAATTAAGGCTTGCAGAAGGAGGAAAATCAGCTAGGGCTTTCCTCCAATTCTTCAATTTCTTGATTCTTTCTTCAATTTAGAGCTTGAAAGGAGAAGAAATTGGTTAAGTTTGTGTGGGACTATGAGAGGGGTCATTGGTGGTCCTACTGGGTTGAGTTTCAGAAAATGAAGAAGGAACTGGTTTGGACCCTTTTTATAGGTCGGTCAATAAGTGACACACGTGTCTGCCGCCTACAGGTTTGCTATAGCATTTTCGTTGCATAATCAACATGCGGTTCGCATTCTGGACGCGAACCGTGGCCCAAAAATCTGTTACACTCTGCGACACAGAAGGTCAGATTTGCGGTTCGCATTTGCAGCAATGCGACCGCATTCTGGCCGCATTCCTGACGTTGATTTCAGCCCAAAAACTCTGTTCCAGTCTGCGATATCTTATGCTCAAAATGCGGTTCGCATACCAGAAATGCGATCACATAGTCGACTGCATTTCTGACATTAATCTTAGCCCTAGACTCTGCCTTGGTCTGCGATCTCAGCATGTACAAATGCGGCTCGCATGTGGGTTATGCGATAACATTCCATACTTTGCGACACCTGTTGTCCTTTTTCTTGTCTTTTTAACTCCTTTCTGGTTCTTAGGCTCTTATATGTAAACTATCTTACGGCGTAATCTAACGTACGAAATTATGGGTTATAACATTCTTCCCCCTTAGGAACATTCATCCTCGAATGTAAGGATCTACGGGGATTCTACTCATCGTGAAGCTTTTAACACAGTGTACGGTATTATAAGAGTAGACGAACTTCATAACATGTACATTATCTGCATATCATTATTTGTATTAAGAAAGAGTATTTCAAGTCATTACTTACCTCATAGGGCTGTTTAACTTTCTGATGCTTCCTGTGTTCCCCTAGCATCTCCGTTATCTTTATTTTGGAACAGGTACGGATATTTAGACTTCATATCTTCCTCTGCTTCCCATGTCATTCTTTCGTATGTTTGTTCTTCCACAATACTTTAACGGAAGCTACATCCTTGGTTCTTAGCTTACGGACTTGTCGGTCTAGTATAGCCACAGGCACTTCTTCAAATGTTAGATCCTCTGTAACCTGTACATCCTCGATGGGGACGACTCGAGAAGGATCTCCGACACATTTCCTTAACATGGATACATGGAATACTGGATGGACAAATTCCAATTCGGATGGCAATTCTAGCTCATAAGCAACATGTCCGATCCGTCGAAGAATTCTATACGGACCGATGTACCTTGGGCTCAGCTTTCCTTTCTTCCCAAAACGCATGACACCCTTCATCGGTGAGATTTTCAGGAACACCCAATCACCAACCTCAAACTCTAGATCCCGACGTCGAACGTCAAAATAGGACTTTTGCCTTCTTTGCGCCGTTTTTAACCGTTCCTGTATGACCTTTACCTTCTCGATGGCTTGGTGGATCAGATCTGGCCCATACAACTTAGTTTAACCGACTTCAAACCAGCCAACTGGTGATCTACATCTTCTCCCGTATAGTGCCTCATATGGAGCCATCTTAATACTGGAGTGGTAGCTATTATTGTAGGCAAATTCTATGAGTGGAAGATGGTCATCCCAAATTCCCTTAAAATCTAGAACACATGCCTAGCATATCTTCAAGTGTCTGAATGGTACGTTCAGCCTGTCCGTCAGTCTGCGGATGAAAAGTTGTGCTGAGGTTCACTTGTGTACCCAAACCCTTCTGAAAGGATTTCCAAAAGTTAGCTGTGAATTGGGCTCCTCTGTCTGATATAATAGACATTGGTACCCCATGAAGTTTAACAATCTCCTTGATATACAGCTTTGCATAGTCTTCAGCTGTGTAAGTCGCCTTAACTGGCAGAAAATGGGCACATTTTGTAAGCCGGTCCACTATTACCCAAATGGAGTCAAACTTACGATAAGAGCGAGGTAATCCAACAATGAAGTCCATGTTAATCACCTCCCATTTCTAGGTCGGAATCTCTATATCCTGAAGCAACCCACCAGGTTTCTGATGTTCTATCTTTACCTGTTGACAATTGGGACACTAGGCTACAAATTCTGCAATAGACTTCTTCATGCTATCCCACCAATACTCCTCTTTGACATCATGATACATCTTTGTCGAACCGGGGTGGATGGAATATCGGGATTGATGAACTTCCCTCATGATCTTCTCTCGCAACCCTGCCACATTAGGCCCACATAATCGGCCTTGGCATCTCAATGTTCCATCCCCTGCAATTTAAAAAGCTAAAATTTTACCTTGCTGAATGCCCTCTTTCAATCGTACCAAGGTGGGATCTTCATATTGCCGTGCTTTTACCTCAGCTACCAGAGTTGATTCTGATGTATTTTGCACGGTAACACCCCCGTCCTCAGAGTCTAACAATTTGATTCTCATATTGGCCAGCTGATGAAGCTCTTTAGTCAAATCCCTTCTACCGGCTTCGACGTGTACTAAGCTTCCCATTGACTTACGACTGAGGGCGTCCTCCACAACATTGGCTTTGCCCAGATGATACAATATTTCGACGTTGTAGTCTTTCAGTAATTCGAGCCAACGTCGCTGTCTCAGATTCAACTCCTTCTGACTGAAGATGTATTGCAAACTTTTGTGATCTGTGTAGACATCAACATGGACGCCGTACAAGTAGTGCCGCCATAGCTTTAAGGCATATACTACTGCGGCAAATTCCAAATCATGGGTTGGATAATTCTTTTCATGCTTCTTCAGTTTCCTTGATGCGTAAGCAATCACCTTTCCATGTTGCATCAATACGCATCCCAAACCTATACCTGAAGCATCATAATATACCACATATCCTTCTGCTCCCTCTGGAAGAGTAAGAACTGGCGCGGAGGTCAACCGATTCTTTAGCTCCTGAAAGCTACGTTCACAAGCATCGGACCATTGGAATTTGGTAGCTTTCTGTGTTAACTTGATCAATGGCGCCGAGATAGAGGAAAACCCTTCTACAAATCTCCGATAATACCCTGCTAGCCCTAGGAAGGTGCGGACTTCTGATGGTGTTGTGGGTCTTGGCCAACTTTTCACTGCATCGATCTTCTGAGTGTCGACACTAATACCCTCGTCAGATATCACATGGCCTTGGAATGCCACTGAGTTCAACCAGAATTCACATTTGGAGAGCTTTGCTTATAACTTGTGATCCCGAAGGGTCTGTAATACAATCCGCAAATGACCCGTATGTTCTGCCTCTAAATGAGAATACACTAGGATATCATCAATGAATACAACCACGAACACATCAAGATAAGGCCTGAATACAGTGTTCATGGATCCATAAAAGCTGCCGGGCATTTGTTAGCCCGAACGACATTACTAGGAACTCAAAATGCCCATATCTTGTTTGGAAGGCTGTTTTTGGAATATCTTTCTCTTTGACCCTCAACTGAAAATACCCTGAACGTAGGTCAATCTTGGAAAAATATTTGGCTCCCTGGAGTTGGTCAAACAGGTCGTCAATCCTTGGAAGTGGATATTTGTTCTTTATAGTAACCTTATTCAACTGTCGATAATCAATACACATCCTTAACGACCCGTCTTTCTTTCGTACGAGCAAGACTGGCGCACCCCAAGGTGAAGTGCTAGGCCTAATGAAGCCTTTATCCAGCAAGTCCTTCAACTGTACTTTCAACTCTCGCAATTCTGCTGGGGCCATTCTGTATGGAGGGATAGAAATCGGGTGAGCATCGGGCAATACATCAATGCCAAACTCAATTTCCCTTTCAGGAGGAAGACCTGGGAGTTCTTTTGGGAAAACATCCAGAAATTCATTGACTACCGGGATTGATTGTAGAATAGGCGACTTTGCCTCCGCGTCCATAAAGCGAACAAGATGGTAGATATATCCCTTGGAGATCATCTTTCTTGCCTTAAGGTAGGAAATAAACCTACCTTTCGGCGTAGCGACGTTCCCCTTCCATTCAAGGATGGGTTCACTAGGAAATTGAAATCTAACCATCTTCGTATGACAATCAACACTTGCATAGCATGATGCCAACCAATCCATTCCCGTTATTACATCAAAATCTACCATTTCTAATTCCAACAATTCTGCCGAGGTTTGACGACTACAAATCGTCACGGTGCAACCTCTATATACTCTCTTGAAAACCATAGAATCTCCTATTAGAGTAGATACCGCAAAAGGGTTTGCTTATTAATTCAGGTTCGACATCAACTTATCAGCCACAAGGGGTGTAACATATGATAATGTGGATCCGGGATCAATCAATGCATATACATCATGAGAAAGTACGGATAATATACCTGTAACGACATTCGGAGATGACTCAAGATCCTGTCGACGTGCAAGAGCATATACGCGATTTTGAATACCACTTGAGCTCGGCACTGCACCTCTACCTCTACCACGACCTGCTGACTGCTGAAGACCCTGTGCTGGAGGTCGAATTAATGAGGAAGAACCAGACACGAATCCGGTCTGCTGAGCCATACCACCATCCCTCTGTAAGGACAATCTCGCATCATGTACCAGGTTGTCCGCAAGAATAGCGTACATCAGAAACTCAACAGCACGGTCCAACGTGGATCCGGCCGCACTGATCACAACGAGGTATTGGGGATCTCGTCTGACTAGTATCCCTGTGATGTTGCGGGCCTGATGCCCGCGAACTCTGACCTGTACCCGAATGAGTAAGTCGATCATATCGAGGTCTCTGAAACTGTGGAGGGGCACTAGCTATAGGTTGTGCCGAACTCCTCGAAGACTGGGGTCTTACACTATTTCTGGAGTCACCAGAATACCTTGAAAATTTTGTTCCCTTATGCTGACTTCTATCCTGCTCCCTGTTTGCCTTTTGCTGGCATTTAAGATCCTCTATGGTCTGGGCATAAGCCTGAATACGGGAGATATCCATGCCCTCTATCAGGGAAGCTGTCGTGCATTCATTTATTAAATGTAGTCCTAATCCGTTCACGAACAAATGAACCTTATCACTCATCTCGGCCACCATATGGGGAGCATACCTTGCCAAAGAGTCAAACTGCATACTGTACTCTCGTACATTCATGTTACCTTGTCTAAGGTTCAAGAATTTATTAGCTCTAGCTCGGCGTACCTCAACTGGCAAGTAGTGGCGAAGAAACGCCTTAGAAAATTCATTCCACACAGGTGGGGGAGCATTCGGACCCCTGGATCTTTCCCAACTGTCATACCAGAGGACTGCTAAATCCCGTAACCGATAAGAAGCCAATTCTACTGCCTCTGTATCACTAGCATGCATAACCCGCAGTGTGCGATGAATCTGATCAATAAAAGTCTACGGGTCCTCCTTAGGATCAGACCCGGTAAACACTGGAGGATCAAGATTAATAAAATCTCGAACTCTCGTACTAACCGGTCCATCAGTAGCACTGGTGTCCTGCCTCTGAGCCTGAGAAGCTACCAAGCTAGTCAACAATTGTACTGCAGTCCGCAAATCCTGGTCTGTAGTACCAGATAAAGGAACTGGAGATGCTGGGTGGCTTCTGATATCCTCTGGGGAAGGAGGAGTAGATGAGGTCCGAGAAGGCATCTCACTCTTAGGCTCACTTTGGCCTTCTCTAGCTTGGGGCACCCGACTAGTACCCTCACCCGCATCTGTATCAAGCCGTCTATTACTCGTTTGCTGTCTAGTCAAAGTCATCGCTGAAGGAAAAACAAGGCGAATGTTAGAAATGAATACTTACATCTCAGCTCTACGCACGATCTAGATTTAGATAGAAGGTAAGATTCCTAAATGTCAGCAGCCTCCTGATTATAAAATGTGGCGCGCTACACACCCATAATCAGGACTCTACTAAACACGGCTCATAGACAATCCCTAGGACACGACCTGCTCTGATACCATAATTGTCCCGACGCAACCCGGAGGGCCGCGACGGGCACCCGGACCCTACACGCCGAGTGCCGGCATACCTGCTATCTTACTTTCTTTGTTACCTATAAGGCCGAATAAATGCACGTACGAATAACAACATTAATCATAATTAGTTCAAACCTTCTGCTAACAACACATTTCGTACATATCAACAGGAATACCGTACAATGACGTGAACATACATACATATATAATATACCATGGCCGACACGGCCGTCATGCAAAACTATACAACAAAAGATACATTTGCCGACAAGGCAATCCAACTGTACATAGGTCAACCCACTGCCTATTGTCTATACATAACCCAACACTTGTCTATGAGCCTCTACAAGAACATACATAATGCAACCTATGTCGGAATAGGCCCCGACATGCCCATAATGCCTATAACAAAAAAATGCATACCAAAACTGTGGCAAGTCCGAAGGATGGATCTTGCCAATATCCGTTGTATTGGATAGCCTACTGTGGTGGGGGAGCCTCGTCTGTCTGTCTGCCCGGACCTGCAGCATGACATGCAGCGTCCACAAATAAAGGACGTCAGTACGGATAATGTACTGAGTATGTAAGACAGGAAACATAATATAAGAACAATAATGAGCATCAGGATAAGAAACATACAACCTGTACCATCTGAACGCCTCAGAGGGCGACTAACCATGTCATGCCTGACGTGCATATGCATATACATATATATATATATATAGATATATATATATATATATATATATATATATATATATACATGCTTTTGAAAATCATCATATACACATATACGCCTCTATGGGCCTCATCATCATCATATACATACGCCTCTGTGGGCCTCCTCATCATCATACCCAACTGATCAGTGGTTGCACAATAGGTGCCTGCCCGGCCGACTATAGCGCGGCGCGGTAAAGTAAAATAGCTGTCGTCTATAGCGCGGTTAAATAGAGTAAAACATATATTTGCACAATAGGTGCCTGCCCGGCCGACTATAACGCGGCGCGGTAAAGTAAAATAGATAATGCATGCTGGACTCATACGAATCATACTATTATGGTGATGTAAGGTAGAAGAAATAATAACATATCAATCCTCCCATAAGAGGGGAAAACATAAGCACTCCTATCTTCTAAGAGTAGAGTATCTATTGGGGGCTTGTTCATTGTATTGTATCCAATTGGAGTCGTGAAAAAAGAAAGAAAGGGACGGTCTTACATACCTGGTATTTACTGCACCAGTTCTCAAGCTACGCCACTATTACAATTCTTTATTCCTTAGTCTACAATTAAAGAACAATTCAATTGTTACTCTCTAAGCGTTATAGCTATTGTTAATCACAACCTCAATTCTACATGGTGTTTCCCCCTCACCCTTCTTCCTCCAAACTCCACAAAGATAGTAATAGCACTTGCAACTTAACAACATCCCAAAACAATCATAACCCAGTCCATTACCACTAGTTAACTTGAACTCATGGCTCCTAATTACCATCCCATGAGTTCTTACATGCATAGAATGGAATACCATGAATTCCCAAGAGAAAGAATACATGAAGAGAGTGGTAACTTACCTTGCATGTTGGATATCTCAGCCCTCTTCTTTAGTTCTTCAACTTCTAGGTCTTACTCTCAATTAGGGCTTGCAGAAGACTCTCAATTAGGGCTTGCAGAAGGAGGAAAATCAGCTAGGGCTTTTCTCCAATTCTTCAACTTCTAGATTCTTTCTCCAATTTAGAACTTGAAAGGAGAAGAAATTGGTTGAAGTTGTGTGGGACTTGAGAAAGGGTGGCAGGGGGTCTTCTTCTGTGTTTGAGTTTCAGAAAATGAAGAAGGAACTAGGTTGGACCCTTTTTATTGGTCAGTCAATAAGTGACACACGTGTCTAGCTCCTACAGGTTTGCTATAGTATTTTCGTCGCATAATTAATATGCGGTTTGCATTTTGGATGCGAAACACAGCCTAATAATCTGTCACACTCTGCGACACAGAAGGACAGATTTGCGGCTCGCATTTCCAGTATGCGGTCGCATACTGGCCGCATTTCTGACATAGATTTCAGCTCAGAAATCTGTTCCAGTTTGCGGTGCATTATGTAAAATATGCGGTCCGCATATCATAAATGCGATAGCATAGTCGACCGCATTTCTGACATAAGTCCTAGCCCAAGACTCTGCCTTGTTCTGCGATTTCAGCATGAAAAATGCGGCTCGCATGTGGGTTATGCGATAGCATTCCATACTTTGCGACACCTGTTGTCCTTTTTCTTGTCTTTTTAACTCTTTTCTAGTTCTTAGGCTCTTATATGTAAACTATCTTACCACGAAATCTAACATACGGATTTACGGGTTGTAACAAAGGACTTACTTCCGAGCAACTCTTAGCTGAAAGGAACCAGCTTGTCGCACACCTCCAAGTGCTAGAGGCAAAAGTTGGAGAAATGGACGAGCTTGAGACTTGGTTATAGCAGAGAGAGCAAGATAGAATGGCCGACAACCAAGAAGCTGCCCAATTACATGAAAAGCTACACGAAGCTAAGGCTAAGTAGGCCGAACTTCACGATGCTGCTATCATTATTGCCGAGCGCTAGTCTGCCTTTGAGGAGCAAATTAACAATCTGAAGGCGACTTATGCTCCAAAATTGAGAAGGCCAATGCTGCCAAGGAGAAGAGGGCCAAAATGGAAGAGAGGCTCAAGAGGGTCATGGAGCAAAACCGGCTTCACTCAACTGTAAATGTTAAGCTTGACTCCCACCTCAGCGCCATGAAAGCTGAAAAGGAAAGACTTCAGGCCAAAATTGATAAACTCCAAGCTCAACTACGGTATCAAGAAGATTCCCTCATCTTCGAAAAGACCTATGCCATGGACGATATGAAAAGGAAGACTTTGGAAGAAGCCAAATCAAGCATCGTTGATATCGATGATTGTATTGCCAAAGCTTGAGAACCGGAGTTAACTGCTCGCGAGAAACTTCCTACTCGGCCCGTTGCAACTGAATCCTCAAATACAAGTTCCGAGTATTCGGGTACCAAAGGGAAGAGTGAAGAAGATGAAGGCCCTGAACCGGTAGTGGATCTTTCTTCCTCTACCGAGGGAGACGTAGATCCTTCTCTCCCTTTGGGTTCTGGCGCAATAATGTATAATTAATTATTGTTTATATATTATGCCATACTTTTTATCGTGTTTGGAACTTGATAAACAAAAGAATTTTTTTCTTAAGTGTTGTGCAAATATATCCCTTTTATGTTTGGTTGATTAAAGTTTCAGGTTTATTTTTTCATCTGATAGCTTTTATTCTAGGCATAAATTCTTCCGAAATCTAACCTTTACTATGAGGGTTTCATAAGAGAGGGACCTTATGTTTACGGTGCTCTTGAAGAGAACGTCTCATGTTCATTCCGACACAAGCATTTGAAGTTTTAGTTAGCTTGCAAACGATAAAATTAACTCATCATTTGGATAAAAAATAAGATAAAAATAAAATGATTTCGTTTTATTCCCTCTATTTTTAAAAGTAAATATCATTCATTTGCTTAACTAAATAAAGCTGCTAATACATGTGGCTAACTTGTGCAACTTATTTCTACAGGGATGATCATGCAATCCTCGGTCCTGATGAAACATTGATCCCGATTCTCGCAGTCTCCGGTCCCCAGTCCTGATGAAATATTGATCCCGGTTCTTGTAGTCCCTGGTTTTTGTAGCACTTCTGGTGCCGTATCAGATATTATCCCACCCCCTCCCCAGTGCTCGAATGCTTAGCACGTGAATTCGAACATTGGAAGTTTTGTACCCAAGTTGCTGCTTCATCCGTGGAGACAACTTTTGAACGGTTAAATAATCCTTTTTCAATAATGGAAGGCAAGGCTTACCATCGATCCAAAGATTATTTGTTTCCCATCGCCAAGGAACCATGCATTCCTCCCGGGCTGGGCTCTTACGTAACCGGGATCCGATCAAATCTCCCAGCGTAAAATTGTAGTGCCTTGATATTTAAAGGTCTTGCCTTTGCCGATGACGCTTCCTTCGTAGTATGTTTTTTGTTGCTGCTTCGTTAAAAATCTTGCTAGAAAAATCTGATTGGGAGAAAAACTGGATGAAGGGAAAAAGAGTGCAGCACATACTTTCATTATTGGCAGGAACCATCTGCAATAAAATCTTTTGAGGTAAGTCACGTTCCAATTACTGGGCAATTTAACTCCATTTTAATTTTCCAGCTCATATGACCCCTTACTGATGATAGCTGAAACTCGGTAAGGCCCTTCCCACGTTAGTCAAAGTTTCCCGGCGTTGACTTCCTGAGTGCTCTGAGTCACCTTCCTTAAAACTAAATCTCTTACTTTGAAATAGCGAAGATTGGCCCTACGATAATAATATCTTTGCATCCTTTGCTTTTGAGTCACCATCCTCATGTTTGCCAAGTCCCCGTGTTCATTGAGCAAGTGCAGCTTCACCAGCAACGCTTCATTGTTTGCCTCTTCGTTTGCTCATGAAAACCTTAAAGTCGGCTTCCCCCACTTCTATCGGTATCAGAGTCTCTGCACCGTACACGAGTGATAAGGGTGTTTCGCCCGTGCTCGACTTTGTCATTGTCCAATATTCCCATAGCACTCCCCGTAGCTCATCGGGCCACTTGCCCTTAGCATTTTCTAACTTCTTAAGGTTCTGAATAATTACCTTGTTGGTTGATTCTGCCTGCCCGTTAGCACTTGGGTAGTATGGTGAAGACGTAATTCTCTTGATTTTTAAACCTTCCAAAAACTTTGTGACTATTGAACCTATGAACTGCGGCCCGTTGTCACAAGCAATTTCATTCGATATTCCAAATCAAAAGATTATGTGGTCCCATATGAAGTCGACCACTTCGCACTCACCGATCATTTGGTAAGGACCTGCTTCAAACTATTTGGTGAAGTAATCAGTTAAAATTAAAAGAAATCTTACCTTTCCGGGGCCCAGTGGTAGAGGACCAACTATGTCCATCCCCTATTTCATGAATAGCCACGGGGACAGCACCGAATGCTAAAGTTCTGCTGGTTGGTGCACCAACTGCGTGTGACGTTGACATTTGTCATATTTAACAAATTCCTTTGCGTCATGTTCTATCCGGGGCCAGTAGTAACCTGCCCTGATCAACTTCAGAACTAACGAGTCTGCACCAGAATGATTCCTGCAAACTCCTTCATGGACTTCCCTCTTCACGTAGTCCGCCTCTGAGTCCCCCAGACACCGAGCCAATGGTCTTTGGAACGACCTCCTGTATAACTGCCCATCAACGAGGCAGTAGCGAGCTGCTTTGGTCAGCAGTGCCCAAGTCGCCTTTGGGTCCTCGATTAATTTACCATGCTAGAGATACTGGATGAACTCATTCCTCCAGTCCTAGACCAAGTTGGTCGAATTTACTTCGCAGTAGCCATCCACGTCCAACACCGAATGTAGAAGTTGTATGATCGTACCAGAATCAGATCCTTTCATTTTCGTGCATGACCCTAAATTAGCCAATGCATCTGCTTCCACATTTTTTTCCATTGGAACGTGGATGATTGACCATTCCCTGAATCGTGCAAGCAACGCCTAAACCTTGTTCAAATATTGCTGCATGCGTTATTCCTTTCTGTCAAAAATTCCATACAATTGGTTTACTACCAGCTGGGAGTCGCATTTCCCTTTGATGACCTCGGAGCCTACTCCCTGGTCTAGTTCCAATCCTGCAACCAAAGCCTCATACTCGACTTCATTGTTAGTTAATAGAACAGTTTTAATGGCTTGCCTTAGAGTTTTCCTCGAGGGCGTGACTAGAACTATGAGACCGGACCCTTTTACATTGGAAGCTCCATCCATAAATAAGGTCCAAACTCCTTATGCCATTTTCGACACCAGTACTGCTTCCTAAGTAGCCAAGGGCATTAACCCGGACTGATATCGGCCACAAAATCAGCCAAAACTTTCAACTTGATTGTAGTCATGGATTTGTACTCAATGTCGAATTCACTAATTTTGACTGCCCATTTACCCAAACGGCCTGACAATTCAACCTTGTGAAGGACATTCCTTAAGGGAAAGGTTGTCACAATGGCTATCAGGAGGCAATAAAAATAAGGCCTAAGCTTTTGAGAGGCAACTACGAGAGCTAAGGCCAACTTTTCAAGGTGTGGATAACGAGTCTCTGCTCCCGAAAATATTTTACTAACGTTATAAATAGGAAATTGCATACCTTCTTCCTCTCGGACCAAAACGGCACTTACCGCTACTTTCGATAACGCTAGATATATTAACCACTAGTTGCATTCCCCCAGTTATAACAGTAACGGGGGGCTGGACAGGTACCTTTTTAGGTCTTTCAATGCCTGTCAGCATTCCAGAGTCCATTCGAAATTGTTCTTCTTTTCAGAAGTGAAAAGAAGTGATGGCACTTATCTAAGGATCTTGAGATGAATATGCTTAGAGCAGCCAACCTTACGGTCAACCTATGTACTTCCTTCACACTTGTTTATTGGTCCGGAATGTTCTCGATAGCTTTGATTTTGTCTGAATTTACCCCGATCCCTCTTTGCGAGACAAGGAACCCCAAGAACTTACTAGAACCAACCCCGAATGCGCATTTCTCTGGGTTGAGTTTCATGTTATGCTTCCTCAAAATGTCGATAGTCTCTAGCAGGTGTTTCAAATGATCTCCTGCATTTAAAGACTTGACTAACATGTATCAATATATACTTCCATTTTTTTTGCCTATCTAATCCTCAAACATTTTACTAACAATACTCTAATAAGTGGCTCCGGCGTTCTTAAGCCCAAGAGGCATCATATTATAGCAATATGTGCTAAAGTTTGTTATGAAACAAGTTTTTTCTTGATCCTTCGAATTCATCTTGATTTGATAGTATCTGGAGTAAGCATCAACGAAACTCATTAGCTCGTGTCCGACTGTCACATCAATCATTTGATCAATGTTTGGCAATGGGAATGAGTCTTTAGGGCACGCCTTATTTAAGTATTTACAGTCTACGCACATTCTAAATTAGTTATTTTTTTAGGTACTACAATTATGTTGGATAACCATTTTGGATACTTTGCCTCCCAGATTGAACTGATATTGAATAGTCTGGTTACCTCTTCTTTAACAAACATGTTCTTGAACTCTGCTCTTAGGCGTTTCGTTTGCCTTACCAACGGAAAGTTTGGATCCAGACTTAGCTTATGCACCGCTACCTCCAATGAGATACGTGTCATATTCGAGTGCACCCATGCAAGGCAATTAACATTAGCTTTAAGAAAATTTATAAATTCTAACATGAGCTTGGGATTTAATCATGTTCCCAGATGAAACTTCCTTTCCAAAAACTTTTCGAACAAGGCCACTTGCTCAAGATCTTCTACGTCAACTTGGTCGCATCCGTCTCTTCTGGTACCTAAAAATATCTCGAAATCTGATAGGATCTCGATGACACCTCATTTTTTTCATCTTCATTTGGAAAAGGAAAAGGCATCGGTTCCTATAATTGCTATTTACTATTTCCCCTTGCTTCTGGAAACAATCACCGCGTTCATCTCCCTCGTTGCCAACTGGTCTCCTCTTATTTGCTTGATTCCCTCCGACGTCAGAAATTTCAACAACTGTTGATATGTTGAGGGTACAGCCTTCATCTCGTATATCCATGGCCTTCGGAGGATTACATTGTAACCCATATCGCCATCCAACACTTCGAATATAGTGGTCTTCGTTACTCCTTCGGCGTGTGTGGGTAGCAAAATGTCTCCTCGAGTTGTCACACTTGTCAAATTGAAGCCAACTAAGAGTTTTGTCAAAAATACTGTCAATTAACTTTGCTTGTTCCGAAACTCTCCACTGGATGATGTTGGCTGAACTTCCTGGATCGACCAGAACACGCTTAATTTTGGAATTTATAATGTTGAGAGAGATTACCAAAGTGTCATTGTGTGGCAGAAGAAGTTCGTCAGCGTCCTCCTCCATGAAGGTGATATTATCTTCCGCGACTTCCTAGAGTCTCTTATTGTGAGTCACCGATATCTTTGTTTTCTTTGTTGCTGAAAAGGTTACACCATTAACTTCT
This sequence comes from Nicotiana obtusifolia, assembly GCA_002018475.1. Classification (NCBI taxonomy): domain Eukaryota; kingdom Viridiplantae; phylum Streptophyta; class Magnoliopsida; order Solanales; family Solanaceae; genus Nicotiana; species Nicotiana obtusifolia. Next base: position 21,552 of record MCJB01037431.1, on the reverse strand, counting down.
CTTCCCCGAAGATCATGTTGATAGTCATCTGAGGTGACCCTTCTGCTATATTTGAAGGTTCGGTAGTGTCCCGGCTTCGGCCGTAATTATTTTTGGCTCGGTCACTTAAAAACTCCCTATGGACATTCTCTAACAAAGTCGCACCTCTTCGCGAAGATGTCGGCAGTCCCCAGTTCAGTGGCCATGAGTTTCATGGTATTCACACCATAAACTGGGATCCCTCTAGATAGGATCTAATCGGATTGGCTTCGGGAACCGCACTCCTTTGATATTTCTCATTGCTGATACTAACTCTACCAGGCTGATGTTGAAGTTGTAATTCGATAACCTGGGATATGTGGAGTGTAGGGCCCGTGGCACTTCTTTCTCTTGCAACGACCTGCTGTTCCGGCCACGATCATTTTCTGTGAGCGACCCTATCCTATGTCTGAAACCCTTCATTGTTGTGCTCATCGGTCCTTTCGTACAGTAGAAAATGACCTCTAGAGGACCGCCAATCCGCATCAAAGTCGCTTTTAAACTTATCCTAGTTTTTTTCTCGACCTCGTCACTTGGTCGATACCGAAGACCCAAGTTGATCGTCTTCTGTCCTTATTTTTGACTCATAACAGTTATGGACATCGCCCACGTGGTTGCCTGAAACTCGAGCAGGTTCTCCTTCAGTTTTGGGAGGCATCAGAACTTAACATGTTTAGACCCTTCGTGAATGCTTCTGCTGCCCACTCATCTAGAACCACGGGCAACGGCATCCTTTCCTTCTGGAATCGGATCACAAATTCTCGCAGTATCATGGATTCGCCCTGCAAAATTCTGAATATGTCGGCCTTTCTAGCCTAAACCTTCCTTGCTCCAACATGGGCCTTAATAAATGAATTTGCAAGCATTTCCAAAGAATCGATTGAATGCTCGGGTAAGAGGGAGTACCATGTTAGGGCTCCCTTCGTGAGGGTTTCACCAAACTTCTTCAACAAGACCGACTCGATCTCATGTTGAGCCAAATCATTTTCTTTCACAATCATGGTGTAGGTTGTGATGTGCTGCTGCAGATCCAAAGTCCTATCGTATTTTGGTATTTCCGGTATCTTGAAGCTCTTCGGAATTAGTTCTGGTGCTACACTCGGCTGAGCAAATGTGTGTATTTTTTCGAATCTGGACCCTTTAGCACTGATGGCACGCCCGGAATCTGATTTATCCTAGCGTGAAACTCTTACGCATTCTGATCCATTCATTCATTCATTTCTCTCATAAACCTCATGAGCTTGGTTTTTAAGGGATCATTCCCATTGTTATTCCCAAATACGCTAGCGGTCCCTCTGGTTTTGTCGAAACTGACTTCACCCCTTGGGGTGTAATTATCGATTCTCTGAGCTGTTTGATTTGTGGAAGCATTGGGAGGAATCGGGCCCCTTTTGTTCGCATTATTGGAGATGCTAGACAATGCTTGTTTTAACTCTGTCATCGCCCGATCCTATCTTAAGAGATGATCCATGATTGCTCTCTATTGTTCCCTCAGGAGTTTGACTGTTTCTATGACATGTTCCTCCTCCACGTCATCAGGAGTTGGTTCTCATACATGCTGAGGATACTGTCCTTCACGAAGTAGGTTCATCTCGTCCCCTTCGCTGTGGGTCTCGCTGATTGAGTAATCGCGCTGGGACAATTCTTGTCGTTCAACACGTGCTTTAATGTTGTGTGTGTTGTTTGCATCATTGGCTGCCAAACTGCTTACTTGTATAACGGTAGAATTAAATTTGTAACGTGGTTGATAGACAAGCGAATCGACTTGATCCGAAAATGATCAAGAAATAGGACTAAAGTTAAGATTTAACTATAGAAATTAAAGAAGATAACAAGCCTGGTTTCAAACTCGGCCTTTCCAAGAGCAAAAGTGAAAATAAAGATAAAGCAATGATGAAACTGTTAAATTGAGAGCTAAATAGTAAAGTATGAGAGCAAAATAGAAAAGTATAGCTTTTGCGTGCAGAATGTATCATGTCCCCATAATGGCTGTTAACCCCACTATTTATAGCTGTACTTAGGAAAACCAGATCCTAGGATGAAGCTCCTCATTAAATGAGAATAAAAGTGTCATTGATGAATATATAATGGCAGACCTTGAATGCAAATATTTTCTGTAACGGCTGCTCATTTAACGCAAGTAAATATTCCTTTGTTGAATGTTGTCCGATGGCAAATCTTTGAACTTCTACCGCCAACTACATTGCCTTCGGAACCCATCCAGTACCGATCAACAGAGGCGGAGCTAGAGTGTCGAGTGCGGGTTCAGCCGAATCCAGTAGCTTTGGTTCGAACCCTATATTTGTCTTTAAAAAAATCCATTGAATATGTATATCTTATTAATTTAGAATCCAATAATTTAAAACGAGTAGAATCCAAATCCACAAGTTTGAAATCATAACTCCACCTGTACTGATCACACATATCATATTCAGCACTAATTGTTTCTCGACTCGTCATTTGCCTATTTTTGATCCGACGTGTCATCTTACCATTCGATCACCTGTTATCAATCAATTTTACCTCATACAAAAAGAGCGTGCAGAAACCTTAAAAAATAAATAAGATAAGATTGACTGATATAGGAAAAAACTAAGAAAGATAAATTAATTACTGCTACAGCTGAAGGTAAAGATTAACACGCTTTCTAGTAGAAACAAAAGCAGAAAAGATGAAAAGCAATTAGCCATAGTGCATTTTTTATAGTCACCTTTAAAACATCTAATTTTTTATATTGCCTCAATAACTTTAGATCTTATCCTTTAAAATTAAGCCACGATGCTTACCTTTCTGCACTGCCTTTTATGAAGATTTAGATTAAGATCAGAACTTTGGGTATCGTAAATTAAACCATAACAATAACATAAAAATATGAAGATTAGAACGAGTTTATGAAATTAGTGATCTTGCGATATTTTTTAAAAACCTGTACAAGTATAACAACTGGATGATGGTTACACAAACTTATATTGCAAAAATATTATAAATTATAATGATGAATTTTATACTGACAGAAGGAAAAACTCTTAGTTATTGCAATTAATATTTATCATTATTGCGTGTACGCAATTAAAGTCGTATAGCATATACCTTTTGAGTCTTTGACCTTGATACTTTTAACACATAAGTATTTTTTAAAAGTACATTTTCCGGATGAATATGATTGTGCGATACAAAGTTCACAAGTTTCTTAAACGATAGAGTGAACTATTGGAAGAGGTTGAATTAGTGGAAATTAACTCTTCAGTATCTTTAGCTGTAGCAATTGTAGACTTGTAGCAATACATGTCTGGGTGTTCTCTACAAAGGACTATATAATTTATTGAATTTAAGTTTTAATTGATTAGTTTACTACACAATCAAATTGTTGGTAAAATTATAAGTGCAGTTGAAAAACACAAATAGTAAAAATAAAAAATTTCTTTCTACGGGGAGCGAATATATATCTCGCTCTTTTTAAGTTATTGCAGCAAAATCTTCATTGGCCCAGCAATAATTCTTTTGACTTGTCTTCCCAGAATACAACAGTTCGATTATGTCGTATGACTCGAACAAACTCTGAAGTAATTGTTGAGTCCAAAACGCCACCACAAAAAATACCTTATCAAAATAATATTCTCTTTTATAGTAAATAAGTTAAAGACTTAAATTTTCTCCTTCTCTCAACTCTCTTTTTCACTATGCCAACCATACTTTTCATGCAGACTACAATACTTTTTCATACCCAAACACAAGAAAGAAATATCAAAATTTATAGGGATAGAATTTCTTCCATCGAATAAATAACAAGGTAGCGAAATATAAATTATAGAACACAGGTTGGTAGTTTAATAATCGGCTAAAAGTACATATTTTTAAGTACAATTACGCATCATGTCTTTTGTGATTTGATGTGGATTGCATGGTATTAGGAGTATTTTATGCTCATTACGTATATTATGTGTGTAGAAACTTGTTTGGGTAAAAACAGATCGATATGATGAGGAATTTTATGTCATGACCTGCCATGTCATCATGCCACGTAGGTGCCATTTGGCATATATTAATGCTATGTGGAAGTTTACATAGGAGGAAGACTAGTATTTGTAAGAAAATTGTAGAGAAGTATGGACATTTCCTTTGGAAGGCCCTAGATCCCTATGGATTTGCTAAGAAAATCCTTGGAATCTTCTAGGTTTGTAGAGAATTCTAGAGAAAGCCGTTATCTTGTAAATATTAAGGACTTGTGTAACAATTAATATTTACACACTAGCCCTTAGGAGACTAGTATATAAAGGGGGGCACTAATTTGTAATTCACCAAGCAAACAATTCATGTTCTCTCTAATAGAAAAGCTTCCTTTGGCAATTCTCCTGTGTTCTAACATTCTCTTAGCGATCTTTAGTATAGTAAGGCTGACTTAGCATAACAAGATCGTGGGCGAGTTGTGCAAGATCGTGAGCAAGTTTTCAAGTGTCACACATGTATTTAGTTAGCGACTAAGGTCGTGATAATATGATATCAGAGCAAAGGTTGCAACTAAGAAAATGGCGAACAACGGAAAAATTAATGCTGCCAACACCCAAGCCAACGTCATCCATGATGCTACTGGAGGGGAAGGGCCGTAACAAAATTGGAATGCCACCAACAAGAGCCAGGATATGCCACCCGAGGTTATGTCAAACGAAGGGCTTACATCCCAAGAACCATCTGCCACTGAGGCGAGCGAGGATGAAGTGGAGGTCCTGCCCGAGGACATCTCGCTCGGTGAACAGCGGGTGATGAAGATGAACGCGGGGATGGACGATGTGGAGATCTTTGGCCAACTATTGGTGAAGGTGGAAGGCACCCTTAGCGTTCTTGAAGGGCATACTCTTTAAGAGATTGAGAGTGTCCGAAATGACTTGGAGGGACGTACACAGACCAAGATGGAACTAAGGCAAACCATCATTCCCTTAGAGTGCAGAATCATGGAGGCTTTGAGTAATATTGTTGCTATGACGGCAAAGATAAAGTCACTCGAGGAGCATGTCAATGCTGGCGTGACTGAGGCAGCCAACAATGTTATATTGACGAGGGAGGCCAAGATCGAAGCTACCAAACTCCCGGTGTTCAAGGTGTTCATGATGCACAAGAAGTGGAGAACTTCCTTTGGCACTTGGAGACTACTTCAGGCACGACAAAGTTAGGGACGACGAGGCCACGATCAACACTGCGGTGTTGTACCTCTCAGAGATTGCCATGCTATGGTGGAGAAGGAAGATGGCCGACGTGGATAAAGGTCTATGTACTATTAGCACGTGGGATCAGTTCAAAAGTCGAGTTCAAGTGAAAGCTTCCGAACAATGTCTTGTACGAGGTAAGGCGCAAGCTTAGGGAGTTGAAGCAAACAGGGAGCATATGTGTCTATGTCAAGGAGTTCACTACCCTTATGCTTCAAATCCCCAACATGACCAATGATGACTTGCTGTTCCACTTCATGGACGGGTCGCAAAATTTGGCTAAGTAGGAGTTACAACACCGCAAGTCGCGGATATAGACCAAGCTATAGTGAAGGCCAATCATTGATGGATTTCAGGCATGACAAGCACGGCAAAGGGAAAGGCAAAGAATCAAAGGTTAACAATGTCAAAGGTGGGGGGAGACAAGTGGCAAAGCCAAGGAGATACAACAACAATACTACAAGACTCAAGATTCAAACAAAGTTGAGTGGACATCAAGGCTACGCCGAGAAGAAGGCACAGGCCGAGAAATGTTACATATGCGGAGGGTTGCACGCTTCAGGAATTGTCCCGACCTAAAGAGCCTTACCGCCATAGCCTGTGAACAGAAGGAGCAGTCGCAAGGAGATAGTTCGGGAATCGCACAATTGGATATGATCGGATTATGTGGTGCTGTCACGAAGAAAGCTATCCAACCTATCGAGAACGGCAATCAGTATGTTGGATCTCACCATCAACAACAAGCATGCTCGTCCGATGGTGGATACTGGAGTGATTCATAATTTCATGACTGAGGCTGCCACAAAGAGACTAGAATTGAAGCTTGATCCAACCAACTCTCGAGTGAGACCGTGAATGCCGAGGTACATAATGCTCATGGGGTAGCTAATGGAGTTGGTGTCAAATTAGGAACTTGGAAAGGTATGACAAACTTTACCGTAACCGCTATGGATATCTTTGACATCATATTCGGGCAAGAATTCTTTAGACATTGTCATACTTTGATCGATCCCTACCTCCATCATCTCTTGGTTATGAAGTGAGAAGCATCTTGCATGATAACTGCAGTGACTATGCCACACGGACAGAGCCAAGCACAACTTTCAGCTATGCAGGTTGTCAAGGGGATCATTAAGAGGGAGTCGACGTTCGTGGAAACCATTGCAAGTCTAGAGGAAGACAAGATTTTTCAAGAGACACTGCCGCCTTGCATAGAGAAGTTACTTGAGGAAAAAAATGTCATGCCTGACGAGTGACCTAAGCACTTGCCGCTTAGGCGAAAGGCAGATTACAAGATTGAGTTGGAGCCAGGGACTAAGACACCCGCATTTTCCCATATTGTATGGCAGCGCCCGAGCTATTAGGAACTCAGAAAACAATTAAAAGGGTTGTTGGATGCTGGTCGCATTCGCCCATCAAAGGCACCTTTTAGCACGCCAGTATTATTCCAGAAGAAGACGGATGGATCGCTGCACTTATGCATAGACTACCGAGCATTTAATAAGGACACTGTAAAGAATAAATACCCGATCCCGCTCATTGCTGACTTGTTTGATAGAATTTGGCAAGCCAAGTACTTTACCAAAGTGGATCTCCACAAAGGCTACTACCAGGTTCGCATTGCGGAAGGGGATGAGCCAAAGATAGCATGTGTGACGAGATATGGAGCCTTTGAGTGGTTGGTGATGCCCTTCGGCTTAACCAATTCACCGGCCACATTTTGCACCCTTACCAACAATATTTTCCATCCCTACCTTGATTAGTTCATGGTAATCTACCTAGACGACATAGTCATCTATAGCAACACCATGGAGGAGCAAATGGAGCACTTAAGGAAGGTTTTCCAAGTCTTGCGGGAGAACGAGCTATACATCAAGACGGAGAAATGCGAGTTTGCATCAAAACTGCACTTCTTAGGCCATGTCATTAGCAATGGCGAGCTACGCATGGACGAGGCTAAGGTACGTGCTATCCAGGAGTGGGATGCACCTATTTGTCGTTTCATCAGTGGCTACTCAACCAAGGCTGCACCATTGACTGAGTTGCTAAAGAAGAACAAGCCATAGATTTGGACAGAATATTGCAAAAAGAGTTTGAAGGCCTTAATGTAGCTGTAACAGAGGAGCTAGTCTTGGCGTTACCTGACTTTGCCAAGACATTTGAGGTGTATAAAGATGCCTCATATTTTGCCATTGGGGTGTCTTGATGCAGGATAAGCATTCCACAGCATTTGAGAGCAGCAAGTTAAATGAGACGGAGCAACGTACACGGTGCAAGAGAAGGAGATAACTGCCATTGTGCATTGCCTTCATACATGGAGACATTATTTGCTCGGGTCGAGGTTCATGGTCAAGACCGACAATGTAGCTACTAGCTACTTTCAGATGCAAAAGAGGCTCACACCAAAACAGGCTACGTGGCAGGATTTCTTGGCCGAGTTTGATTATGTGTTGGGGTACAAGCCGGGCAAAGGTAACGTTGTAGCCGATGCCTTGAGCCAGAAAGTCGAGCTTGCTGCCATCACTTCACCAAGTTGGGACATTCGTGGAGCTATAAAACAAGGAATGCAGCATGATCCAACAGCCAAACAGATTATTGAGTTAGCTAACCAGGGTAAGACAAGACGTTTTTGGGTAGAAGATGGCCTATTACTTACCATGGGTCGGCGGGTTTATGTGTCTAAGTTTGGAGACATTAGACGCCAAATCATAAGGGAGAGTCGTGACATAATGTGGGCTTGTCATCCAGGCCAACGTCGCACTAGGGCCTTGGTTGAGTTAATCTACTATTGACCGCGTATGCGAGATGACATATAGTGCAGTGTGCAGACTGGTCTTGTCTGTCAGCATGGCAAGGTTGAGCAACAATAGCCCGGAGGACTTTTGGAACCGCTACCAGTCGCAGAGCGTGACTATGGACTTTATCACTTGTCTACCGAAGTTCGATGGTTATGGTACAATTATGGTGGTCGTGGATAGATTTTCTAATATGCCACCTTCATGCCCGCCTCACCAGGTTGCACAACCAAGGAAGCCGCCAAGCTATTCTTTAAGAACGTAGAGAAGTATTGGGGCTTACCAAGGCATATCCTCAATGATCGAGAACCCCGTTTCACTGGAAATTTTTGGAGGGAGTTGTTCGACATACTTGGCACGAAACTGCACTTTTCCACTAGTTTCCACCCACAGATGGATGGACAGACGGAACGGGTCAATGCCTTACTAAAATTCTACTTGAGACATTATACAAGCGCACATCAGAAAGATTGAGCATGGCTCCTGGGAATTGCTCAATTCTCTTATAACTTGCAACGGAGTGAGTCCACGGGGCAGACACCATTTGAGCTAGCCACAGGCCAACTACCACAAACTCCACATTCATTACCAGCCACGTTCGAGGGAAAGTGTTTGGGAGCTTATCATATGGCTAAAGGATGGGAGGAGCATCTTGACACTGCTAAGTCTTATTTGGACAAGGCAGGTAAGAAGATGAAGAAGTTTGCGGACCGTAAGCAACGTACTACTGACTATAGAGTTGGGGACATAGTCATGCTAAAGTATAAGCTAAGACAATTCAAGGCACTAGTGGGCATGCATCAGAATCTGACACAAGTATAAGGGGCCATTTAAGATCGTCGCCTAGGTAAGAAAGATCTCATACAAGCTTGACATACCATCATATCTAAAGATCGACCATGTCTTCCATGCCAGCATGCTTAAGCCATATCATGAAGACAAGGATGATCCGAGTAGGGGCCAATCAAGTTGATCGCCTATTACTATCACCACCTCGCATGATCGGGAGATTGAGGCTATCATTGATTACCAAGCCAGGTGAAAACAAGGGCAGAAAGCTACCAATATGTTCCTCATACATTGGAAGGGGCAATCATCAGAGGAGGCCACGTGGGAACGATATGAAGACTTGTGGAATTCAAAGATAAGATCCAAGAGTTTATGCAACAACATTACGCTGCGGTCGTCGCAATATTAGGTGGGGGAGAGTGTGATGACCCTCCATGTTATCATGCCACATAGGCGCCATTTGAAATATATTAATGCCATGTGGAAGCTTGCATAGGAGGAATGCTAGCGTGTTTGAGAAGATTCTAGAGAAGTATGGACATTTCCTTTGGAAGGCCCTAGATCCCTATGGATTTTCTAGGAAGTCCTTGGAATCTTCTACGTCTGTAGAGAATTCTAGAGAAAGTCCTTAATCTTGTAAATATTAAGGACTTGTGTAACAATTAATATTTACACACTAGCCCCTAGGAGACTAGTATATAAAGGGGGCCATTCATTTGTAATTCACCATGCAAAACAATTCAAGTTCTCTCTAGTACAAAGCTTCCTTTGGCAATCCTCCTGTGTTCTAACACTCCCTTAGCGATCTTTAGTGTAGTAAGGCTGACTTGGCATAACAAGATCGTGAGCAAGTTGTGAAAGATCGTAAGCGAGTTGTCAACTGCCGCACATGTACTTAGTTAACGACTAAAGACGTGACATTTGGCTCAAAAAGGGAGTTAGAAACACAAGAAAATAACTGAAGGATTCTCGTTCACCAGGCCTCGCATCTCGAGAGAGGCAAACGAGTTAGGGCCTCCACAAGTTACAACCAGTAACTCCAGGACAAGACGCTTGGAGGATGCTCATCCACTGGCCTCGTTCACGAGCAAACTACATGAGCTCGTCAATTTTTCTAGCAGACTTGGGATGGGACTAGAACGTGTCTACATCTATAAATATACTATAAACACGATTTTCACACAACTTTTGACCTAGGGAGAGCAAGGAATGACCATGGAGCTTGAAGTTCATATTTTCTTCCACCAAACTTGGTGATTTTTATGTTTCTTTTGATGATTGATCGTTTGATTACCATGTCTATGTGGAGCTAAACTTCATGTTCTAGGATTTTGGCTCTTTCATGTCTATTGTTGTTTTAATACTGATTTTGGCTTATCACTTTAAGGTATTAGTTTATTTATTTATTTCTGTGCTTATTTATTTGATTGAATACTATCTACGAATCTAGGGTTGAACTCAGAAGAGAAAATTCTAGATTGCAAATAAGATTGAATAGAGCTTGTTTCTGAACTCGTGCCTCGGGGAATAATTTCACGATCAGGATAGGAATATACCTAACAATCTTACTTAGTTGAATTTAGTATTTATTCATTCTTAGTAGATTCAATTCCTTTTATATATATATATATATATATATATATATATATATATATATATATATATATATATATATCTTGAATAAGCGAGTATTATTGAGGGAGCATGATAGTCATATGTATGACTCGCTAATTAGTAAACTAATAATAAGAAGTTGAACCAGTTGAAGAACACAATAGGCATGTTAGATATACCATAACCCTATATCGTATTCATCACATTAATAATATAAAAATTTACTCTTCCTCTGTTTAAAGTTCATTAATTATTTTTTTATCTTAATTAATTTGAAATTAATCACTTTTAGGTTTAACCCTTGTTTAGATAATTAGGATCGTTTAATCTAGTTAGTAGTTAATAATAAGTACTCGTGGGAACGATAATGTACTTATCATTTTACTACTTGATGGACACATATTTTAGCGTGTGCATTTGATCACGATATGGTTATAAAATTTAAGTTTTAGTGGGTAATAGTGGTATATCATAGAATTAACAGTTACACGAGTTATACCAAGGACTAATGACTATTTCTTACAAATTTATAACCTTCTATGCACTTTAATATTATAATTTTAATATTAAAGTGCACATACTCCAACACGAATTAACATTCAAAAATAAGTAACTGTTGATAGTAAATCTAACATGGTAACTTAAAAATTTGTAACTTGATATAGCCGGTTAAATGGTATTAATAGTAATAGTTCCCTTACATTATTCAATATATAAGAAAATAATAGTATTACTTTTTTATGCTCAAAGAAAAATAGTTACACCTTGCATAGGATGCTGGCTACTATATCCTTCCATCATTGTGTGCCAATAACATTTCATCGTCTAAATATATGGCGAGATATCTTGAATATGAACTTTATTGTCGCTACAATTGAACGCCGACTCTTTTTCCCGAAAAAGAACCTTGCTTTAATGTAAGAGGACACACATATCTTTGTGTCAAATTACAAATAAGCCTCTCATTTATTCATTTGTTTCGCCCATACTTTTCAATGACGTGTTTATTTTGCTTACATTAAGTTTTATACAACTATCAATGTAATAAATATTATACACAATCAAGATACTTAAAGGATTAACTTTATTTAATAAGTATTCACTGGTAATTTATAAGAACGGCAAATTATTTGCTATAATAGGTTAAGTTTCAGTAATGGTGTAAAATTTTTTACACTATTAATATATATAACTTAAATATAATTCAAGAAATAAAAAAAATATTTTTGACTTGCAAGTCAAATATACGTAAAGTACCAAACCGATGCTTTTAAATGAGTGGTGATGAGAGCTCCATATAAAATTGCATATCAATTGGGTTAAAACAAGTCATGTCATTAAAGATAAAATCAAAATATTATAATTAAACTCTTTTAAAAAAAGATAAATGGTCATTCTATTTGGGAAAAGGAACATATCGCGTAAAATGGGAAGGAGGAAGTAATTTTTGCATTCTAATCCTAGTAGGTCAAATCCAACTATCCAAGTCTAAAGATGCCTTAATAACAAAAGGAAAAAATGTTAAGTGGAGCCAGGAATAGGATAACCATTGTTAATGCTAAGTCAATATTGAGTAGTGAAATGTGAAGTAGAGTATCTTTTTTACATGGTTGAAAGAGATTCATGGCTAGTTCTTCAATGACTACGCAGGACCATTTAATGTGGTTGAGTTGGTGGGCCTTTGTTTACCTGATTCACATGTGAGGTTGGTGAAAAGCATCATCAACCTATTATTGGCGTTGGCATCAATATACTCTGCTTAAACAAAGCTTTGAGTTTTTTAGTATATATAAATATGTGCACACATGTCTGTGATTGTTGAGGGGGTTGTGACTTGTTGAAGCTTTCGTGTGTGTGCGCGCGCGCCTGTGTTTTTTTCCCTTCCTATGGGACAGCTATATGTTTGTGTATGTAGCAGTGGTGTTGAGAGTAGCGATTTAAGGGGGGTGGCATTAGTGTATTGGCTACATTAACAACAGTAGAGGCTAAGAAAAGTTGAGGCCTGTCTTTATTAGAAAAATAAACTGTGTGTAGATAGATGAGTGTCTTTATCAGAGAAATAAACTATGTAAAGAAAGAGGGGGAGAATGAGTAGTACCCTCCTTATATATTTGATTCTTGTTCACTAATTCCTATACACCCTCATCACAAAATTGTTCACTCTTTCTTCCTTTTGTCTGTCCTATCATTTCCCTGCGGCAAGAGATACTACTCAAGCACTTAGAAAATGGTAACCAAGAAACCAAAAGTTGTGATAATAGGGGCAGGAATGGCAGGTATTACAGCAGCTAACAAGCTGTACACAGCTGCAGGCTCTAAACAATTGTTAGAGCTGTGCGTTGTGGAGGGTGGTAATAGGATTGGTGGAAGGATTAAGACCTCTGAGTTTGATGGCAGCAGGATTGAGATGGGTGCTACTTGGATCCACGGAATTGGGGGTAGCCCTGTTTACAAGATTGCTCAGGAGATTAACTCACTGGAATCGCAGCAGCCTTGGGAGTGTATGGATGAGTTCTTGGATGAGCCATTGACTATTGCCGAAGGAGGACATGACCTCAATTCTTCCCTTGTTGACCCCATATCCAATCTTTTCAAGAAGCTCATGGATTTTGCTCAGGGGAAGGCTATTGAAGATAGTGTGTGCAGTCTCGAATTTGCTCAAAGTTACAGATCCTCCAATGACAATCTCAGTGTTGGTTCTTTCCTAAGGAAAGGGCTTGATGCTTATTGGGGTTCAATGAAGGACCAAGAGGGAATTGATAACTGGAGCAGAAAATCACTGGAGGATGGCATTTTTGCAATGCTTGAGAACACACAAAGGACTTACACATCAGCTGGTGACTTGCACACTCTAGATTTCAATGCAGAAAGCGAATATCGTATGTTTCCTGGGAAGGAGATAACCATTGCCAAAGGCTACTCCACTGTAGTTGAATCTTTGGCATCTTTTCTGCCAGCTGGTTTGATTCAATTAGGTCGAAAGGTAACCAGAATTGAGTGGCAGCCTGATGATGGTGGTCACCACAAACCATTAGATGTCGAAAATGGCGATGATACTAAGCCAGTAAAGCTACATTTTTATGATGGGTCAATCATGTATGCTGATCATGTCATTGTCACAGTCTCACTTGGGGTACTAAAACGAGAGATTCGTGATGATTCTGGTATGTTTAGTCCTCCACTTCCTAGTTTTAAGACACAGGCAATTTCAAGGCTTGGTTTTGGTGTTGTTAACAAGCTATTTTTGCAATTAAGTCCAACCAAAGATGAAGATGGCTGTGATGCCATGAAGTTCCCATACTTGCAGATGGTCTTCCATCAGTCAGACTCAAAACTAAGGCATCCAAAAATTCCCTGGTGGATGAGGAGGACAGCATCTTTATGTCCAATCTATGGCAGCTCAAATGTTCTACTATCATGGTTTGCAGGCGCAGAGGCTCTTGAACTCGAATCTCTTGGTAATGAAGAGATCGTTGATGGGTTTTCGACAATGATCTCCGATTTCCTAGTAAACTCAGAGCAGCTCAACAAGTTGTGCAATGGGCATGCAGAAAGTTGTTTCAAATTTGATAAGGTTTTAAAGAGCCAATGGGGTACTGATCCACTCTTCTTGGGGTCATATAGTTATGTAGCAGTTGGATCAAGTGGACATGATTTGGATACTATGGCTGAGCCATTGCCAAAAAGGAGCAACTATAGTTGTAATTCAAAGGGTTCCCCTCCACTTCAAATTCTATTTGCAGGGGAAGCAACACATAGAACCCATTATTCAACAACTCATGGTGCTTATTTTAGTGGCCTAAGAGAAGCCAATAGGCTCCTTCAGCACTATCACCGTATTGATGTATGAAAAAAGGTTTGTTGCCGTAGATATTAGGCAAATTTTTATTTACTTATTGGCTTTTCTTTTATATTTTTTGTTGTGATCGTCATCACTTCCTCTTTATTTATTTTCTATAGTCGTTTGGAGAAAGATGTTTGTTATTAAATTCCTCTGTATGATTGGAGTTTGAGGGAGAAAAGGGGAACTGTAAGAGGTTGGGAAGGAAATTGAGTGAAAGGGTGAGAAGGGGACATATCCTTGATGTACTCTTACTAATGAATGAATTAAAGAAGCTTCTTTTCATTGTGCTATTGCTTTCTATTTTAATTGTCAAGAGATCCTTTCAATCCCCTTACCTTTAGTTTCCTTTAATTAAATGATTCTTTGCTCATAAAGCAAACTATTTCATTATGCTTGAGCACCAATTATTTGATTACTAAAGGTAAAGATAAAGAAGCTTTGGATCTCATCATTTTTGGAGTCACTTTTTGTATGGTTACTTGACAGGATCCGTTAAAAGCGCCTATTCCCCTCTTGAATACTTGTTTGCTTGGATAGATTTTTTTCACCCTTATTTCTTAATTTTAGTAATTCTTGCAAAAGAATTAATTCTAGGATGGGTGATAAGTCCTCCCTCTTACACTGTTATCAAGAAAATCTTGAACCAGAATGGTGAACTTGAAATTGGAAGGAAGGACTATGAAGTGGCTGAATTTATGAGCTCACATATCAGGATCCCCCTTTCTGCAGCATCTCCTGCAAAATAGCTTAAAATTCCTAAAAGGGCAGTAGTAAAATTCGAATAGACTTTCCTTTTTGTATTTCACTCTATGTCCTTGACATAGAGACAGTAGGTATGGCCATCTGATGGCACTTCTGAATTTTTGTAGCAGAGGGGTCTCTCTCTTAGGTTCAGACCCACACTAGAATGACAGGTCCTATTCCATGCATATGCAAACATACTAAGACAGTTAAGCCTCATTAGGCTCAACAGTGCCCAAGTCCCAACCCCTTTTGGCACATTTCATTTCTATTCACATAGCATCAATCTTTTTGACAGAAGAAAACTGTCCATAAGCAACAAACTTCAGCATATATAGCTTCATGTTTAGACATTATTACTGCACCATGTCTTTTCTATCATTTCCAGCCTTTAATTAAATGGGCCAAATGGTTTTGCCAGTACCATTTGGTGCAACATCTTTCCAAAGATTTTCCGTCATCCAATACAAATATTGAGCATCATTTCCACATCAATAACCAAAAACGTAAATCTTTTCAACTGTAATTAATCAAAATCTGCTAGGATTTTCCAGTGTTTCTTTTGAATTGACTGTTGTAGGGCAATGTTTTTGTTTTGGATATTGAATGGTCAAATCAATGGAGCTGTTAATGAAGACTCTATTATTGTTGAGATTTGCCCCAAAAATTTAAGAATGGCCCACTTGATGTCTCTTTTCACCCTCATGTGGGCTTCAATCAACCTGTGATGATTTGTGCATATCACAGACCATCCCTCCAGCTATTGTCTGATTCAACATTTCTTATCATAAAGTGAAAATGAGAGAATCCATATTCCCCACCCTCTCTCTCTCTCTCTCTTTGCTCTGCTCTAATCATCATTTACACTAACAGTAATGCTTCTATTCTTGGATTAATTCTCCCTTCCTTGATTATTTGGTAGTTTTAGAAAGATTATTCCTCAAAGTAGCCATTGTATTATCGACACGTGTGCCTTCTATGGCCCCAACTACTCATTGCTTATCTCTTAATGTATAATTACTGGACCTAACCTTTCATTTTATTTTATATATATTCAATCCCTTTCGTATCTTTGAAAGACGACATAGATTTGCTTCTGATGTAACTGAAATTTAAGTGTAAGAATGGAATAAAATTTCTCCTGCTGGAATGATATTTAAGAATTGCAATGCAATAGCTTAAATTAATCTTCAAATGGGTAACATGTCATGTCAGCATCCTTATTTTTTTCTTTCTCACTTGTACAAGCAACAGTTTGTAAGAATAAACTCATGCCATGTATGACTACTTTGTTTGTGTGTTTTTAATGAACAGTTAAGCTGCAGTTGGAACAACACTAATAGATAATCTGGAAGATTAGTAAGTGTAATAGTACAACAATTATTTGAGGTTGGCATCCAAACCAAGTATTTGTTGGTTTCTTTAGTCAGATCATACCAAACAATTAGATTTCTGTCCTTTTTCTGTTTTTAAAACAAGATGTTTGTCTTCTTTTTTTCTGTTTGCTTTGAAACACCACGGGGATCATGAACTAATTCCATCTTCATCTTTATGTAAATATGCATTTTCATAATTAGTTAGTACTAATAAGTAGAAAAGGCAATGGCCTAGGTCTACTTATTCAAAGGGAGTATCCTACATTGGCCTCAGCACATACGAGTGGAACATTGCTTTTCTCTTTATTTATTTTTAAATCTTTTTTAACGAAATGTGCACTTATCTTTTTTTTTCTCCAATTGGCTGATTATAACAAGAATCATTAAAATTTAGATATATAGAGATGCAGGTTGCTATAAAATAGGGAGCATGGATAAAGGGAGAAACTCCTTTTAATTTTAAAAGTAACAACGATAAATTTAGGAATCTAGAGGGCAAAGTACTACTCCTAGGGGACTAGGGGTTTTTGGAAGTTTCTCATCCACCTTAACTCGTAACTGCACATATAATTCTTTTTCACTGACCTTGAATTTTACAGACAGTGACATTTATGGTTATTTTCGAAAAGTAACATATCCTTCAAAGATCCGTCCTTTGGATGAACAGTTCAAATCCATCTTCTTGGATCTGTCTTGAGTTATATTTGCATGGTCCAGCCAAGAGAAAATCTTGATTTGATCTTTGTATGTTTCAGATCATGCCATGCACCATGCAGTAACCTGCTGCTGCTCATCGTCATTGCTGATAGAGCTAGAGCCATCTTCATTATCCCGATATCTATCACTAGTATGCCGAGAATAGTTGAATTTATTAGAGTCCCACCACAGTTGAGTGGGAGACAATTTGTCATCTTGAGCTAGCTTTTATAGTTGAATTACGTTCAACCCAATGTTTAATTATCACTTATTACTATATATGTATATGTTTTCGGCCTTTGTATCCACCTAATGACAGTCCAACCCATCATTAACATGCTGATCCTTTATTATAAAGCGTTAAAGCCTCTCTTTTAAATCCTTCTTCCCTTTTCAATCAACGGCCACTACTAAAAATCAGGTAAAAAGCAATTCAAAAAAGCGACCAAAGTTGGTCAATATTTGCAGAAAAACGACCAAAAAGCGACCACAATGGCCTGGTCAGTATTTAGGTGGTCACAAACAAATAGCGACCAAAGTTGGTCGCTAATTTGCGACCAACATTAGTCTCAAACACAAAAGAACCAAACATTCCGGAAAAACATATAGAGACCAACTTTGGTCGCCAATTAGCGACCAAGGTTGGTCGCTTCTTTTTATTTTAAATAATTTAATCTGGTCAATAGCGACCAAAACTGGTCCCTAAATTAATTATATTTTTTTTAAAATTCTAAAATAGCGACCAAAGTTGGTCGCTAAACAAAAAAATATAAAATAAAAATCAGCAGTTAGCGACCAAAATTGGTCGCTAACTGCTGATTTTTATTTTTTATTTTTTGATTAGCGACCAACTTTGGTCGCTATTTGGTGATATAGCGACCAAATAGCGACCAAAGATGGTAGCTAATTTGCAGATTCAATTCTTTTTTCCAGCAAAATAGCGATCGCTATTTTTGGTTCATTTTTTCCAGAAACTGCCTGTTTTGGCAGCTACACCACCTCTCAGTTTTACCAAATTCCTAAAATAAGCATTTTATGCCATGAAAACAACAACGACGACAACAACAACGACAACAAACAACAACGAGAATAACAACAACAATAAACAACATCATTAAACAACAACATTAAACAATAACAAGCTATAAAGTTCAAATAAACTTATACATTACATAAACTGTTAATACAATTCAACGTCTACTAATGTTTACATGGCATCGTCGGATGAAGTGTCATTATTAAGAGCATCATCCGGCGATGATTCACGTGATTGGGGAATCAAAAAATTAGCGCCAAAAGCCAAGAGAGATTTGAGCTGCTCTTGTATGGCAGCATACTGAGCATCTCTAACCTTTTTTCTTTCTTCTCTCTCCTTCTCTCTTTCTTTGGCAGCTTCTAGCTCGGCTGTGAGCTTTGCTACATGCTCCCGCACAGAGGAGAGGCTCTCCCCATCAAGCGACTCCGCTTGCGCGAAAGTGCCTATTCCTTGCATTCCACACCTATAGCGCTGGAATTGCTTAACGGAAAGCCCGTATACCTTCCCCCCTTTTGGACCGCCAGCCGCCTGCGTCCATAGTCTCTCAACTTCCTCGTCTGACGGTTGGATTGGTTCGCCCGATGAAGATGTTGGCTGGCTGCGTACAAAATCTTCCAACTCAGTTGTGAAGCGACTCTATAAGAAAAATTAAATTAGTATTCAAAAGTTATATAAAACTAAATCAAAGTACTTAATAAAAATTGAAAACTTACATGTACAGCCGAGGCTCGGTCCTCGACCCACCTTTCTTCGTCCGAATCTTTCTTCGTCCGAATCTTTCTTCTTCTTGACAGTATGAGTTTGCTTGAATAACTCATCTTGCCTCATCGGACGGCCTAACTTCTTCTCCTGAAAAGTCATAAATTTTAGTTAATAAACAGATTAGACATTGAAAATTAAAATTAAATTAAGCAATTACGTACCATTTTCCTCTTTATTGAACCGAGGCTGATCGCACCTNGCTAACTGCTGATTTTTATTTTTTATTTTTTGATTAGCGACCAACTTTAATAGCGACCATAGTTGGTCGCTAATTTGCAGATTCAATTTTTTTTTCAGCAAAATAGCGACCAACTTGAGACCAAAGTTGGTTGCTATTTTTGGTTCATTTTTTCCAGAAACTGCCTGTTTTGGCAGCTACACCACCTGCCAGTTTTACCAAATTCCTAAAATAAGCATTTTATGCCATGAAAACAACAACGATGACAACAACAACGACAACAAACAACAACGAGAATAACAACAACAATAAACAACATCATTAAACAACAACATTAAACAATAACAAGCTATAAAGTTCAAATGAACTTATACATTATATAAGTTGTTATTACAATTCAACGTCTACTAATGTCTACATCATGAGCGTCATCGCCGGATGAAGTGTCATCATCAAGCTACCATCCGGCGATGATTCACGTGACCGGGGAATCGGAAAAGAGCCAAAAGCCAAGAGAGATTTGAGCTGCTCTTGTACAGCAGCATACTGAGCATCTCTAAGTTTTTCTCTCTCCTTCTCTCTTTCTTCTCGATCCTTCTCTCTTTCCTTGGCAGCTTCTAGCTCGGATGTGAGCTTTGCTACATGCTCCCGCACAGAGGAGAGGCTCTCCCCATCAAGCGACTCCGCTTGCGAGGAAGTGCCTATTCCTTGCATTCCACACCTATAGCGGTGGAATTGCTTAGCGGGAAGCCTGTTTACCTTCCCCCCTTTTGGACCGCCAGCCGCCTGCGTCCATAGTCTCTCAGCATCCTCGTCCGACGGTTGGATTGGTTCGCCTGATGAAGATGGTGGCTGGCTGCGTACAAACTCTTCCAACTCAGCTGTGAAGCGACTCTATAAGAAAAATTAAATTAGTATTCAAAAGTTATATAAAACTAAATCAAAGTACTTAATAAAAATTGAAAACTTACATGTACAGCCGAGGCACGGTCCTCGACCCACCTTTCTTCGTCCGAATCTTTCTTCTTCTTGACAGTATGAGTTTGCTTGAATAACTCATCTTGCCTCATCGGACGTCCTAACTTCTTCTCCTGAAAAGTCATAAATTTTAGTTAATAAACAGATTAGACGTTGAAAATTAAAATTAAATTAAGCAATTACGTACCATTTTCCTCTTTATTGAACCGAGGCTGATCGCACCTCCAGTGTGCAGAAAGCCTCCCGTCTCCGAAGCACGAGCTTTCTTTCCTTGCTCGCTCTTCTTTAGGAAATCAGTGGTTAGCCATTGCCTCTGCAGATCAGTCCATAGACCATCTTGCAACTAGGAGGGCTTCGTGTTCGTCCTTCTAGCATTGGAAAAGCAATGGGACAACCGCTTGCGTGCCTTGAGATGGAAGTTAGCAGCCACCTCCGCACTATAGCGGTGTTCCCACACACACTTGCTCTGTATTTGAGAAGTTAAGTATTTAGATGGAAATATCATAGTATTTAGATGGAAATATCATAAATATAAATAATTGTACTGCTTGAAAGAACATTTATACCTTAAATTCATTGAAAATTGCCTCCTTAAGCGAGAATGGAAATTCACTCCAAGTCGCATAAGGGCCATCATATAGCTTTCGAGTTGCCTGGGTGATTATCCTCGTAGTAACATTACTAGGGATAAACCTTTAATGTAATTAAAAAAAAAGACACATTAATATCTTAGTAAAACCGTAGAAAACAATAAACGTTAAAAATTAACTAATAACTCTTACCCGTCACCCTCAGGGATGATAATGATCCTACCATGCTCATCCCGATGCACCTCCTCGTCATCATCAGCAGGGGCATGTGTGGAAGGTGTGGGGGGGGTCAGAGGTAGGATCCCGCAGGCGAACGCCTGTAATAGATGAAGTCCCCGACGAAGATGGCTGCGAGCCCTGCGACGCAGCTGTATGTGCCGCAATGGGACATGCCACTGATTGCTGTGACCCGAGTGGCTGCGACCCGAGTGGCAGCAACCCCAGTGGCTGTGACCCTAGTGGCTGCGGAGATGATGAATGTGCTCCATGTGGATGTGACATGGACCGATGCGGTCCATGCGATGAAGATGGCTGAGATCCACGTGGATGTGCGGTAGGTGGACTGTACGTCGGACGTACAATCCAAGGGCCCTGTGATGGAAGACCCGGTGTTTGCACGAATGTGTAGGGCTGGTGATGCTGGGGCAGCTCAGAATAGCCCTGGGGTGCACGAAGATACGTAGGCATCTGCAACTCTGGAACGGCAGGACTAATTGGAGTGTAATCTTCTACCCTCCTCCTTTGTTTCTTACCCTTTTCTCGACCCCGAGAAGTACTAGAATCAGCGTTACCTCGACCTTTGCCTGTCATCTGCATAATATAATACATATTTAGATTGAAAGATATAAAGAAAATATATAGCTATAAACGAGAGTTGTTAAAGAAACCAACTGTTTAAAGCTCATCGTCGTATAGTTCCTCGTCCGAGAATTCT
>MCJB01037420.1:90833-142994 GCA_002018475.1 Nicotiana obtusifolia | reverse complement strand
ATACCGTATATTGTGATGCCTCAAGAATTGGGATCGGTTGTGTATTAATGCAGGAGGGTAGAGTTATTGCTTATGCTTCTCGTCAGTTGAAGCCTCATGAGAAGAACTACCCTGTGCATGATTTGGAGCTAGCTGCCATAGTTCATGCTTTAAAGATTTAGAGGCAGTACTTATACGGCGTATCTTGTGAAGTGTTTACTGATCATCATAGCCTTCAACATCTGTTCAAGCAAAAAGAACTTAATCTGAGGCAGCGGAGATGGCTAGAATTGCTCAAAGATTACGATATTACTATACTATACCATCCGGGAAAGGCCAATGTGGTGGCCGATGCTTTAAGCCGAAAGGCAATGAGTATGGGGAGTTTGGCATACATTCCAGCTGGAGAGAGACCTCTCGCAGTTGATGTCCAGACCTTGGCTAATAGGCTGGTGAGATTAGACATCTCGGAATCTAACCGGGTGTTGGCTTGTGTGGTTTCTCGGTCTTCGTTAAACGATCGCATCAGGGAGCGTCAGCATGACGATCCCTATTTGCTTGTCCTTAAGGACAGAGTCCAGCATAATGATGCAAAAGATGTGACCATCGGCGATGATGGAGTGTTGAGGATGCAGGGTTGGATTTGTGTGCCCAATGTGGATGGGCTACGGGAGTTGATTCTGGAGGAGGCCCATAGCTCACGGTATTCTATTCATCCGGGTGCCCCAAAGATGTACCAGGATTTGAAGCAACATTATTGGTGGATAAGGATGAAGAAGGATGTTGTGGGATTTGTAGCCCGGTGTTTCAACTGTCAACAAGTAAAATATGAACATCAAAGGCCGGGTGGTTTGCTTCAGCAGATAGCTATTCCCGAGTGGAAATGGGAGCGGATCACTATGGACTTTGTTGTTGGACTCCCACGGACTTTGAAGAAGTCGATGCTATTTGGGTGATTGTGGATCGGCTGACCAAGTCCGCACACTTCATTCCTGTGTGTACTACCTATTCTTCAGAATGGTTGGCAAGGATTTACATCCGAGAGATAGTTCGGCTGCATGGTGTTCCAGTTTCTATCATTTCAGATAGAGGTACTCAGTTTACCCCGCAGTTTTGGAAAGCCGTGTAGAGGGAGTTGGGTACTCAAGTGGAATTGAGCACAGCATTTCATCCTCAGACGGATAGGCAGTCCGAACGTACCATTCAGATACTGGAGGACATGTTGCACGCATGTGCTATTGATTTCAGAGATTCATGGGATGAGTTTCTGCCTCTTGCAGAATTCGCTTATAATAACAGCTATCAGTCAAGTATTCAGATGGCTCCGTATGAGGCTCTGTATGGGAGACGGTGTAGATCTCCGGTTGGTTGGTTTGAGCCCGGCGAAGCTAGGCTATTGGGGACTGACTTGGTTCAAGATGCTCTAGAAAAGGTGAAGGTAATCCAGTAGAGGCTTCGTACAGCACAGTCGAGGCAAAAGAGTTATGCCGATAGAAAGGTTCGAGATGTGTCTTACATGGTTGGTGAGAAGGTCTTGTTGAAAGTTTCTCCCATGAAAGGTGTTATGAGATTCGGGAAGAAAGGGAAATTGAGTCCTCGGTTCATTGGGACGTTTGAAGTACTTCGGCGAGTTGGGGAGGTGGCGTATGAGCTTGCTTTGCCACCCAGTCTGTCGAGCGTACACCCAGTGTTTCATGTTTCTATGCTCCAAAAGTATATTGGGGACCCGTCTCACATTTTGGACTTCAGCACGATTCAGTTGGATGACAGTTTGACCTATGAGGTGGAGCCAGTGGCAATTTTGGATCGTCAGGTTCGGAAGTTGAGGTCCAAGGAGATAGCTTCGGTGAAAGTACAATGGAGAGGTCGGACTATGGAAGAGGCTACTTGGGAAACCGAGCGGGAGATGCAGAGCAAATATCCTCACCTATTTGAAACTTCAGGTATGTCTCTTGACCCGTTCGAGGACGAACGTTTGTTTAAGAGGGGGAGAATGTGACGACCCGGTAAATCGTCTCATGGATTACTGCTCCATCTTCCCCAATATCTGTATATTATGCCTTGTTATCAGTGTTTTAGGTAATTTAATTGAGTAAGTTGCATTCGGAGTGAAATCGGTAAGAAATGAGACACTTAGTCTCTTTCAAGAAGGCTTAAGTTGTAAAAGTCAACTGTATGTTGACATATGAGTTAGAAGGCTCGGATGTGAATTCTGATGATTCGGTTAGTTTCGGGAGAGGATTTATGACTTAGGAGAGTGATCGGAATTAGTTTTGGACGTTCCGTGTAGAATTAGGCTTGAATTGGTGAAGTTAGAATTTTGGCGATTTCCGGTTGATAGGCGAGATTTTGATCCGAGGGTCGGAATGGAATTTCGAAAGTTGTTGTACCTTTGATATGTGATTTATGACTTGTGTGCAAAATTTCAGGTCATTCGGACGTGGTTGGGTTGGGATTAGATCAAAAGAGCGATTTAGAAGATTTTGAGATTCTTAGGCTTGAATCCGATGCGAATTTGATGTTATGATGTTGATTTGAACGTTCCGAAGGTTGGAACAAGTTTAAATAAAGTTATGGGATATGTTAGCATGTTTAGTTGAGGTTCCGGAGGCCTCAGGTGAGTTTTGGGTGGTTAAACGGACTAATGCATCGTTGGAAAGGAAAGTAGCAGAAAAACCAGGTGTCGAGAATGCGGTTCGCATTTCACATATGCGGACCGCATATCTCTCAAAGAGATCGCATACCAGGACAGGAAGCTGAACAAATGAAATGTCAAGAATGCGTTCGAAATGCGAACCGCAAACCTTAAATGCGGACCGCATATTTGACCATGGGGATCACAAACCGAGACAGAAAATTTGACAAAAATCTACGTCAAGAATGCGATTGCAAAACATGAAATGCGAACCGCAAACTGGAAATGCGAACCGCATTTCACCATGCTAGGATCACAAACTGAGACAGGAACTTGGGGCGAGGTTTGCGACCGAATTGCGAACCGCATACCTGTTATGCGACCGGTATGCGATCGCATATCGATCCGGACGGGGGGTGTTTCCAGCTCGATTTTTGATACATTATAAATAGATATTAGTGCCCATATGCTGTGCAAGAACCATTTTCCGTTACCCACGAAGAGAAACACCTCCAAGCACCCTAAAATCACCACAAATCAACCTCAAAACAATATCTAAAGGAGATTTTCTTGAATAAACTCTTAAAGGGAGGAGTTTTGGTCTCCTTAAACGTATTTGGGGCCATAGAACTCGGATTGAAGCAAGTTTTGAGGAAATTCTTGGAGGGTTTTTAAGGGAAACATCGAGGTAAGTATTCCTAACTCAATTTCGAAAGATTTACCTAAGATTATAGTTGTTTTTAGCACTTTTACTGGTGAATTAAGTTGGGAAAAATTGTGGAAGACCCTAAGCTTGTATTTTTAAGACTTAGAGGTCGAGCCGATGTCGGAATTTAATAAATTTTATATGGTTGAACTCGTGAGGAGATAAGGAACCCGTTGGACTGATAATTTCTGAATTTTGAGAAGTGGGCCCGGGGCTCGAGTTTTGCTAATTTCGGGATTTCCTAGTAATTTTGATTATTTTCGCTTGGGCTTTGTCCCCATAGCATAATGTGACGTAATTATTCTGAATTTGAATAGATTCAACGCACGTGGAGGCCAATTTAAAGGGCAAAGGCGTCGCGGGCTAAGGATTTAGCCGGTTTGAGGTGAGTAATGATTGTAAATGATGCTCTGAGGGTTTGAAACCCCGGATTGCACATCGTAGTGCTATTTTGAAGTAAGGCACACGCTCGATGATAAGTGGGGTCGTTTACTACTGGGAATTGTGACTTGGTCCGTCCCGATTGATGATCTTTACTACCTATTTGATTGGAACTGATTTGATAATATAAAGATTTGGGCTTCTAGCCATATTTGGGCTTCGTGCCGGTTATGTTAACCCTTTAGGGGTAATTTATCACTGTTTACTGAAATCATATTTGGGCTTCACGCCGGTTATGTAAACCCTTTGGGGGTATTTGTTAATGATTTGAATCATTATTTGAACTTAGTTTTGAAAACTAAATGATGTTTTCAAATGATTTTGAAATGGATCGGGTGGCACGCCGCCACGAGATATGATATAGCGCTTGGGCCATAAGAAGCCCCTCCCGGAGTCTAAACCACCCACAGTGAGCGCAGGGTACCCATTATGATAATTGCAGTTGGTAACAATGACAACTGTAGGTTACAGTTGGTAACACTGACAACTGATAACCGGGGATGGGTAGATAATACAGTTGGTAACAATGACAACTGTAGGTTACGGTTGGTAACAATGACAACCGGTAGCCAGAGCTAATACAGTAACAATGACAACTGTAGGTTACAGTTGGTAACAATGACAACTGGTAACCGGAGTTTGAAAGATTTTACTATTTTAAATAATATTGCCCGAGGGGCGTGTTTTTAGATGACTCTGAGCCCGAGGGGCGGTTTTAAAGTGCTTTCTTTTACTTCATGTTATTTACTTGAAGGATGCACATGTTTTACCTGTTGGAAGGAGTTTCTACTTGAATTTACACTGGTTTACTATCTCACTGATGTTTCACTACTTCAATATGGATTGCCTTGTGCATTATGTGTTTTCTTACTTTCAGTCATTATTTATGTGTATTACTCACTGAGTTGGAAGTACTCACATTACTCCCTGCACCATGTGTGCAGATTCAGGCGTTAACGGTTCCGCTCCGAGGCGTTGACTACTACCACCAGGGCGGTGATTCGGAGGTTACGAGGTAGCTGTTGGCGTCCGCAGCTCCGTATCTCTTTTATTTTGTTGTTTCCACTTTCTTCAAACAATTGTGCCAAAGATATTGTAATATTTATTTTGTTATTAGGGTTTTATTAGTGGCTCGTGACTTTGTGACACCCCGATCTGAGGGTTGTAGTCGGGATGGTTTACTATATTTTTTCGCAATTTACTGTTATTAAACCATACTCATATTATTTTTGTATTGTTTAACTATTAAAAATGAAGTTAGTTTGGATTGGCTGGCCTTGTCTTCATGAGAGGCGCCCTCACGACCGAGTTGGGATTTTGGGTCGTGACAGAGTTGTACCACCCGATCCCTTTTACATCATTTAAAATGCCATTTAAATCTCAAAACTGAATAAAAGTGACTGAGTTGTAAAACAGCGAAAAACAACATGATTGAGTTCAAGTAATGAATCAAAACTGTGAGGAAACAGTGATAAATACCCCTGAAGGGTTCAAATAACCGGCGCGAAGCCCAAATATGGCAATCAGCCCAAATCATGATGATATCAAATAAGTTTCAATCAAATATGTAGTAAAATCATCAATCAGGATGGACCAAGTCACAATCTCAGTAGTAAACGACCCCACGCTCATCATCGAGCGCGTGCCTCACCTCAATATAGCACTACGATGTGCAATCCGGGTTTTC
Organism: Nicotiana obtusifolia; assembly: GCA_002018475.1. Taxonomy (NCBI): domain Eukaryota; kingdom Viridiplantae; phylum Streptophyta; class Magnoliopsida; order Solanales; family Solanaceae; genus Nicotiana; species Nicotiana obtusifolia. The sequence continues at coordinate 137,546 of MCJB01037420.1, read as the reverse complement.
AAACCCTCAGAACATCATTTACAATCACTACTCACCTCAAACCGGCTAAATCCGTAGCCCGCGACGCCTTTGCCCTTTGAATTGGCCTCCACGCGCGTCGAATCTATCCAAAACTATAACTAATATGTCACAATGTGCTGGGGTAACAAAGCCCACACGAAAACAATCAATAAATACTAAGAAATTCCGAAATTAGCAACACCCGAGCCCCAGGCCCATTTCTCGAAGTTCAGTAATTTTCACATCAACGGGTTCCTTATCTCCCCACGAGTCCACCCATACAAATTTATCGAATTCCTACATCGGTTCGACCCCCAAGTCTTAAAATCTAAGCTTAGGGTTTTTCCACATTTTCCCCAACTTAAATCATCAATTACATACTAGAATAGCAATAAATTTGGGTAATTTGACCAAGATTAAGTTAGGAACACTTAGCCTGATGTTTCCCTTGAAAATCTTCCAAAAATCCCTTCAAGATTAGTTGCAATCCAAGTTCTATGGCTCCAACTATATTCAAGGTGGCCAAAACTCCTTCTTTTAAGAATTTGTCCAAGAAAATCTCCTTTGGATATAGTTTTGAGGTTGATTTGCTGTGATTTTATGGTGTTTGGAGGTGTTTCTCTTCTTGGGTAACGAAAATGGCTTTTGCATGGAAAATGGGCACTGATATCTATTTTTAAAGGGGTCAAAAATCAAGATAAAGACGCCCCTGTCAGGCCAAAAATGCGATCGCATATCTGTCTCATAATAGATATGCGGTCCGCATTTTGGACGCAACCATCGCAGATTGAACCCTAGACTTCATCGCAAATTCAGTGTGAGGCATGGTTCGCAGTCCGCATGTTAAGAATGCGACTGCATTCTTGACCGCATTTTCGACGTTGGTTTTTGTCCAGAAATCTGTCCCGATCTGCGGTCTCAGTGTGGTGAAATGCGGTCCGCAGTTCAGAAATGCGACCGCATTTCAGGAATGCGACCGCATTCTTGACACGAATCTTGCCAAGAAATGTGTTTGAGTTTGCTATCTCATTGTGAGATATGCGGTTCGCATTTGAGAAATGCGACCGCATTTTGGCTCTGGTTTTTTTGCAGATTTTTCATTCCAACGATGAAATGGTCCGTTTAACCACCCGAAACTCACCCGAGGCCACTGGAACCTCAACCAAACATGCCAACCTATCCCCTAACATTATTCAAACTTGTTCCAACCTTTGGAACGCTCAAAACAACCTCTCAACTCATAATTTGCGTCGGATTCAAGCCTAAGGATTTCAAAATCTTCTAAATCGCTCTTTTGCTCTAAACCCAACCAAACCACGTCCGAATGACCTGAAAATTTGCACACAAGTCCTAAATCACATATCAAAGCTACAGCAACTTTTGGAATTCCATTCTGACCCTCGGATCAAAATCTCGCCTATCAACCGGAAATCGCCAAAAATTCTAACTTCACCAATTCAAGCCTAATTCTACGCCAAACTTCCAAAACAAATTTCGATCACACTCCGCAGTCAAACTACTCAACTTGATTACATAAAATACGGCTAACGAAGCATAATAAGGCAGAAACGGGGGAAAACGGCGGTAACTCATGAGACGACTAGTTGGGTCGTCACATATGAACAAACTTAAACAAACGTTCGCCCTCGAACGAGTCAAGAAACATACCTGGAGCCTCGATTAGGTGAGGATATCTGCTTCGCATCTCCCGCTCGATTTCCCAGGTAGCCTCCTCCACGGAACGACCTCTCCACTGAACTTTCACTGAAGCTATCTCCTTGGACCTCAACTTCCGAACCTGACGATCTAAAATCGCCACTGGCTCCACCTCATAGGTCAAATTATCATCCAACTTAATCGTGCTGAAGTCCAAAATGTGAGACGGATCCCCAATATACTTCCGGAGCATAGAAACATGAAATACTGGGTGTACACTCGACAGACTGGGTGGCAAAGCAAGCTCATAAGCCACCTCCCCAACTCTCCGAAGAACTTCAAATGGTCCAATGAACCGAGGACTCAATTTCCCTTTCTTCCCGAATCTAATAACACCTTTCATGGGCGAAACCTTTAGCAAGACCTTCTCGCCAACCATGTAGGACACATCTCGAACCTTCCTATCGGCATAACTCTTCTGCCTCGACTGTGCTGTACGAAGCCTCTCCTGGATCACTTTCACCTTTTCTAGAGCATCCCGAACCAAGTCAGCCCCCAATAGCCTAGCCTCGCCAGGCTCGAACCAACCAACCAGAGATCTACACCGCCTCCCATACAAAGCCTCATATGGAGCCATCTGAATACTTGACTGGTAGCTGTGTTTATAAGCAAACTCTGCAAGCTGTAGAAACTCATCCCATGAACCTCTGAAATCAATAGCACATGCACGTAACATGTCCTCCAGTATCTGAATGGTACGTTCGGACTACCCATCAGTCTGAGGATGAAATGCTGTGCTCAATTCCACCTGAGTGCCCAACTCCCTCTGCACGGCTTTCCAGAACTGCGAAATGAACTAAGCACCTCTATCTGAGATGATAGAAACTGGAACACCATGCAGCCGAACAATCTCTCGGATATAAATCCTTGCCAACCTTTCTGAAGAATAGGTAGTACACACAAGAATAAAGTGCGCAGACTTGGTCAACCGATCCACGATCACCCAAATAGCATCGAACTTCTTCAAAGTCCTTGGGAGTCCAACACAAAGTCCAGGTGATTTGCTCCCATTTCCACTCGGGAATAACTATCTGCTGAAGTAAACCACCCGGTCTCTGATCTTCATATTTTACTTGCTGACAGTTGAGACACCGAGCTACGAATCCCACGATATCTTTCTTCATCCTTCTCCACCAATAATGTTGTTTCAAGTCCTGATACATCTATGCGGCCCACGGATGAATGGAATACCGCGAGCTGTGGGCTTCCTCCAAAATCAACTCCGAAGCCCATCCACATTGGGCACACAAATCCGGCCCTGCATCCTCAACACTCCATCGTCGCCGATGGTCGCATTTTTAGCATCATTATGCTGGACTCTGTCATTAAGGACAAGTAAATGCGGATCGTCATACTGACGCTCCCTAATGCGATCATATAACGAGGACCGAGAAACCACGCAAGCCAACACTCGACTGGATTCCGAGATGTCTAATCTCAGAAACCTATTGGCCAAGGTCTGGACATCGACTGCGGGAGGTCTCTCCCCAACTGGAATATATGCCAAACTCCCCATACTCACTGCCTTTCGGCTCAAAGCATCGGCCACCACGTTGGCCTTTCCCGGATGGTATAATATAGTAATATCATAATCCTTGAGCAACTCCAACCATCTCCGCTGCCTCAAATTAAGATCCTTTTGTTTGAACAAATGTTGAAGGCTGCGATGATCAGTAAACACCTCACAAGACACGCCCTACAAGTAATGCCTCCAAATCTTCAATGCATGAACTATGGCAGCAAGCTCCAAATCATGCACGAGGTAGTTCTTCTCATGAGGCTTCAACTGACGAGAAGCATAAGCAATAACTCTACCCTCCTGCATTAGTAGAAAACCGATCCCAACTCTAGAAGCATCACAATATAGGGTATACGAACCTGAGGCTGATGGTAGAACCAATACTGGAGCTGTGGTCAAGGCTGTCTTGAGCTTCTGAAAGCTCACCTCACACTTGTCCGACCATACAAATGGAACACCCTTTTGAGTCAATTTGGTCAAGGGCGATGCGATGGATGAGAATCCCTGAACAAACCGGCGATAGTAGCCTGCCAACCTAAGAAAGCTACGAATCTCTGTGACTGAGGACGGTCTCGGCCAACCCTGAACCGCCTCTATCTTCTTTGGATCAACCTGTATGCCCTCGCTGGACTCTACGTGTCCTAAAAAAGCCACTGAACCGAGCCAAAACTCACACTTAGAGAATTTTGCATAGAGCTTTTCCTCCCTCAATCTCTGCAATACAACTCGCAAATGCTCTGCGTGCTCTTCCTGACTGGCGAGTACACTAGAATATCATCAATGAATACCACCACGAACAAATGTAGATAAGGCCGAAATACATTGTTCATCAACTGCATGAACGCTGCTGGAGCATTGGTTAGCCCGAAAGACATAACAAGAAATTCATAGTGACCGTATCTAGTCCGGAAAGCAGTCTTAAGAATATCTGTATCCCTGATCTTTAACTGGTGATATCCTGAACGGAGATCAATCTTGGAGAACACTCGTGCTCCCTGAAGCTGGTCAAATAAATCATCAATGCGAGGCAAAGGATACTTGTACTTGATTGTTACTTTCTTCAATTGCCTATAATCGATGCACATTCTCATTGTGCCATCCTTCTTCTTCACAAACAGAACCAGTGCACCCCAAGGTGACACACTAGGCCAAATGAACCCCTTATTAAGGAGTTCCTGAAGTTGCTCTTTCAGTTCTTTCAACTCTGCTAGTGCCATACGATACGGTTGAATGGAGATGGTCTGAGTGCCCGGCACCAGGTCAATACCAAAATCAATATCCCTGTCCGACGGCATGCCCGGCAGGTCTGCAGGAAAGACATCGGGAAAATCCCTCACAACTGGAACAGAGTCAATGCTTGGAGTCTCAACTCCAACATCCCTCACAAATGCTAGGTATGAAAGGCAACCCTTCCCAACCATACGCTGGGCCTTTAAGAATGATATCACCCTACTAAGAACATAATCAGTCACACCATGTCGCTCGATCCGCGGTACACCTGGCATAGCCAGAGTAACTGTCTTAGCATGACAATCTAAAATAGCACGACACGGAGATAACCAATCCATGCCCAAAATGACATCAAAGTCTACCATGCTTAATAGCAATAGGTCCACTCGGGTCTCCAGACCCCCAATAGTTATTACACACGACCGGTACACACGGTCTACAACAACAGTATCGCCCACCGGGGTAGACACATGAACAGGTAAAGCAAGAAACTCCCGGGGCATACCTAAATAACGAGCAAAATATGAGGACATATATGAATAGGTGGAACCGGGATCAAATAATACAGAGGCATCTTTGTGGCAGACTGAAACAATACCTGTAATAACGGCATCTGAAGCACTGGCATCTGTCCTATCTGGAATAGCATAGAACCGAGCCTGGCCACCGCCTACTCGACCTCCCCCTCTGGGGCGACCTCTGGCTGCCTGTCCTACACCCCTAGTTGGCTGGGGGCTGGTAAAGTAACTGGAGCAGAAGTAGAGGGTTGAACCCTCTGTTCGGACGATCTAGCACCACAATAAGGACAATGCCTCCACATGTGGCCCATCTCGCCACACTCATAATAGTTCCCTGGTGCTCTAGCAGACGCACTCGGCATAGAAGGAAACTGGGCTGACGGAGCACGAGTTGGAAGGGCGCTGAGTGATGACTGGCCCTGCTGCAACCCATGATAACCATGACCTGCAGATGCCCGACGATACTCTGGACAAGCTAACTGAGCAGGCCTGAAGGAACGACCTCTACCCTGCTGAAACTAGCCTCTTGAAGGAGCACCACTGTAACTTCCTAATCCTCGTGGCCTCTTAGCCTCCCTTTCCTCTTGCTCCTGACGGCAAACCGTCTCAATCTCACGAGCTATATCAACCACCTCCTCGAAAGTGGCACCCAATGCTCTCTCCCTGGTCATAAGAATACGGAGATGATAGTTGAGGCCATCCACAAACCTCCTGATCCTCTCACGATCGGTCGGAACCATCCAGACAGCATGTCGAGCCAACTCAGAAAATCTTGACTCGTATTGCTACACAATCATATCCCCCTATCGCAGCCATTCGAACGGTCTATGCAACTCTTCTCTGCGGGACTGTGGCACATACTTCTCCAAGAAAAGAGCGGAGAACTGCTGCCAAGTAAGGGGCGCTGCATCCACCTGCCTACGCCTCTCATACGCCTCCCACCAATTAAATGCAGCTCCCGTAAACTAAAACGTGATAAATGCCACACCACTAGACTCAAGAATCCTGGCTGTCTGAAGAATCCATTGGCACTTGTCAAGGAAACCCTGGGCATCCTCGCCCTCAGCAGCACTGAATGACTGAGGCTGGAGTCTGCCAAACCTCTCAAGACGACGCTGCTCATCATCTGGCATAACTGGTACAATGAATTCCTGAGCTGGTGCAACCGGCTGGGCTGGAGGTACCCCCGGCATCTGAAGTCCCAGCACTACCTGCTCAGGTGTACGGGCAACAGGGGTTTGATTGCCTCCCCCGGCCTGCAAAGTAGTTGCGGCTGTAGTGGCTGGAACCACCTGAGCCAGGCCAGTGCACACTGATAAGATCTGTGCCAAGGTCTCCTGAAGACCTAGAATCACAATTGGCACAGTCGGTGCCTGAGCCGGTGCCGCTGGAGCCTGATCTTGAGCTGGGGCAGCTGGTGGATTAACAGATGCTGCCGTAGCTGCTCTGCCTCTGCCACGACCGCGACTGCGTCTACTGCCTCTGCTGGCCTCGGTGGGTGGCACTGGTGGTCGTCCAGCTCGTCCGGTAGTTCACGGCCTCACCATCTGTGAGAGAATAGGATAACAGAAGTTTAGTGTTCGGATCCACAAGTTCGCACGAAAAGAATTTCAAGAATATGGAGTTTTCCTAAAAAGGTTCCGCAGCCTCTCGAAGATAAGTACAGACGTCTCTGTACCGATCCGCGAGACTCTACTAAACCCACTCATGACTCGTGAGACCTATGTAACCTAGGCTCTGATACTAACTTGTCACAACCCGAATCCTAAACCCGATCGTGATGGCGCCTCTCGTGAAGACAAGGCCAGCCAATTCGAACTATAACTCGATTTAAGCAGTTATGACAGTACTTACATATTTTGATAACAGCAAATTGCGGAAACATAACTAACCATCCCGACAACAGCCCAAACCAGGGTGTCACAATGTCATGAGCAACTAATAAAATCCTAATAATAAGATTACTATTACAATATCTGTAGCACAATTGGTTGAAGAAAGTGGGAACAACAAGATAAAAGAGATACGGGCTGCGGACGCCAACAGCTACCTCGTAGTCTCTGAATCTCCGCTCTGGCAGTCATAGTCAATGCCTCGGAGCGGAATCAATAACGCCTGAATCTGCACACATGGTGCAGGGAGTAATGTGAGTACTTCCAACTCAGTGAGTAATACATATAAATAATGACTGAAAGTAAGGAAACACGTAAAGCACAAGACAATGCATAATGAAGCGGTAAAACATTATTTGAAAACAGTAAATCAGTGAGGAATCAAGCAAAATCTTCCCAGCTCTGGTTACCAGTTTCCATTGTTACCAACTGTAATATCCCTGGGCTCAGTATCATTTAAAAAATCACACCCCTCGGGCAATATCACATAACAGTATCATTTCCCCAGCTCTGGTTACCAGTTGCCATTGTTATCAACTGTAACATCCCTGGGCTATATTTCCATATCACAATGGGTACCCTGCGCTCACTGGGGGTGTACAGACTCCGGGAGGGGCCCCTTATGGCCCAAGCGCTATATCATATCTTGTGACGGCGTGCCACTAGATCCCATTTACATCATATTTCGTGGTAGGCGTACCACCCGATCCCTTTTACTTCATATCTCGTGGTAAGCGTACCACCCGATCCCTTTTACATCATTTAAAATGCCATTTAAATCTCAAAACTGAGTAAAAGTGACTGAGTTATAAAACAGCGGAAAACAACATGATTGAGTTCAAGTAATGAATCAAAACAGTGAGAAAACAGTGATAAATACCCCTGAAGGGTTCAAATAACTGGCGCGAAGCCCAAATATGGCAATCAGCCCAAATCATGATGATATCAAATAAGTTTCAATCAAATATTAGTAAAATTATCAATCGGGACGGACCAAGTCACAATCCCCAATAGTAAACGACCCTACGCTCATCATCGAGCGCGTGCCTCACCTCAATATAGCACTACGATGTGTAATCCGGGTTTTCAAACCCTCAGAACATCATTTACAATCACTACTCACCTCAAACCGGCTAAATCCTTAGCCCGCGACGCCTTTGCCCTTTGAATTCGCCTCGACGCGCGTCGAATCTATCCAAAACTAGAACTAATATGTCACAATGTGCAGGGTAACAAAGCCCACATGAAAACAATCAATAAATACTAAGAAATTCCGAAATTAGCAACACCCGAGCCCCAGGATCATTTCTCGAAGTTCAGTAATTTTCACATCAACAGGTTCCTTATCTCCCCACGAGTTCACCCAAACACAATTTATCGAATTCCTACATCCGTTCGACCCCCAAGTCTTAAAATCTAAGCTTAGGATTTTTCCACATTTTCCCCAACACAAATCACCAATTACATACTAGAATAGCAATAAATTTGGATAATTTGACCAAAATTAAGTTAGGAACACTTACCCTGATGATTCCCTTGAAAATCTTCCAAAAATCCCTTCAAGATTAGTTGCAATCCAAGTTCTATGGCTCCAACTATATTCAAGGTGGCCAAAACTCCTTCTTTTAAGAATTTGTCCAAGAAAATCTCCTTTGGATATATTTTTGAGGTTGATTTGCTCTGATTTTATGGTGTTTGGAGGTGTTTCTCTTCATGGGTAACGAAAATGGCTTTTGCATGGCAAATGGGCACTGATTTCTATTTTTAAAGGGGTCAAAAATCGAGACAAAAACGCCACTGTCAGGCCAAAAATGCAATCGCATATCTGTCGCATAACAGATATGCGGTCCGCATTTTGGACGCAACCATCGCAGATTGAACCCTAACCTTCATGGAAAATTCAGTGTGAGGAATGGTTTGTGGTCCGCATGTCAAGAATGCGACCGCATTCTTGACCGCATTTTCGACGTTGGTTTTTGTCCAGAAATCTGTCCTGGTCTGCGGTCCGCATTTCAGACGACCGCATTTCCGACTGGATTCTTGACACGAATCTTTCCCAAATATCTGTTTGAGTTTGCTATCTCATTGTGAGATATGCGGTCCGCATTTGAGAAATGCGACCGCATTTTGGCTCTGGTTTTTCTGCAAATTTTTTATTCCAACGATGAAATTGGTCCGTTCAACCACCCAAGACTCACCCGAGGCCACTGGAACCTCAACCAAACATGACAACCTATCCCGTAATATTATTCAAACTTGTTCCAGCCTTCGGAACGCTCAAAACAACCTCTCAACGCTAAATTCGCGTCGGATTCAAGCCTAAGGATTTCAAAATCTTCTAAATCGCTCTTTTGATCTAAACCCAACCAAACCATGTCCGAATGACCTGAAATTTTGCACACAAGTCCTAAATCACATATCGAAGTTACAGCAACTTTTGGAATTCCATTCAGACCCTCGGATCAAAATCTCGCCTATCAACCGAAAATCGCCAAAAATTCTAACTTCACCAATTCAAGCCTAATTCTACACCGGACTTCTAGAACCAATTTTGATCACACTCTGCACTCAAACTACTCAACTTGATTACATAAAAAACGGCTAACGAAGTATAATAAGGTAGAAACGGGGAAAAACGGAGCGGTAACTCATGAGACGACTAACTGGGTCGTCACATATGAACAACTAACGATCTAATGTGAAGTAAAACATCACCCCTCTGGTTCAGTATCAAAAAATCCGCCCCTCGGGCAATATCATAGAACAGTATCAGCCCCCCGGGCTCAAATCTCAGAACAATATCAGCCCCTCGAGCTATCACATGGAACATTGTCAGCCCCTCGGGCTATCACATAGTACAATATCAGTGTGACGATCCGGTCAGTCGTCTCGTGAGTTACCGCTCCATTTTTGCCTTATTATGCTTCGTTAGCCGTAGTTTTATGTAATTGAGTTAAGTATTTTGCGTGCGGAGTGGATTCGGTAAGAAATGAGACACTTAGTCTCTTTCAAGAAGGTTCAAGTTATAAAAGTCAACCGAATGTTGACTTATGAGTTAGAGGACTCGGATGTGAGTTCCGATGGTTCGGTTAGTTTTGGGAGGTGATTTATGACTTAGGAGTGTGATCGAAATTGGTTTTGGAGGTCCGGTGTAGAATTAGGCTTGAATTGGTGAAGTTAGTATTTTGGCGAATTCCGGTTGATAGGCGAGATTTTGATCCGAGGGTCAGAATGGAATTTTGGAAGTTGTTGTAGCTTCGATATGTGATTTAGGACTTGTGTGCAAAATTTTAGGTCATTCGGACGTGGTTTGGTTGGTGTAACGACCCAGCGAGTCGTCTCGTGAGTTACCGCTCCATTTTCCCCATTTCTGCTTTATTATGCTTCGTTACCTGTATTTTATGTAATCTGTGGTTTGCGTTCGGAGTAGATTGGGTAAGAAATGAGACACTTAGTCTCTTTCAAGAAGGTTTGAGTTGTAAAAGTCTACCGGATGTTGACTTATGAGTTAGAGGGCTCGGATGTGAATTCCGAAAGTTGCTGTAGCTTTGATATGTGATTTGTGACTTGTGTGCAAAATTTCAGGTCATTCGGACGTGGTTCGGTTGGGTTTAGATCAAACGAGCGATTTAGAAGATTTTTCGATCCTTAGGCTTGAATCCGACGTGAATTGGTGTTGATAGGTTGTTTAGAACGTTCCAAAGGTTGGAACACGTTCGAATAGTATTATGGGATAGATTGGCATGTTTAGTTAAAGTTCCAGAGGCCTCGGGTGAGTTTTTGGATGGTTAAACGGACTAATTCGTCGTTGGAAAAGAAAGTTGCAGAAAAACCAGATGCGAGAATCCGGACCGCTTATCTCAAATGCGGACCGCATATCTCGCAATGAGATCGCAATCCCAGGCAGGTTCCTGGGCAAAGATCAGGTTAGAAATGCAGTAGGAATGCGGACCGCATATCTAAAATGCGGACCGCATATCTGACATCGAGACCGCAAATTGAGATAGAATTTTTGGACCGCAAACCTGAAATGCGATTGAAATGCGGTTGAAATGCGGTTGAAATGTGGACCGCAAACCTGAAATGCGGACCACAAACCATGCTTCATGTTGAAATTGCAGTGAAGGCTAGGGCCACTTTTGCGGTGGCCACGTCAAATATGCGAACCGCATATCTGTTCTGTGACAGATATGCGATCGCATATAGGGCCGGACAGGGGTATTTTTGTCTCGATTTTTGGCCCCTTTATAAATAGAAAATCAGTGCCCATTTTCCATACAAGACCCATTTTCGATACCCACAAAGAGAAACACCTCCAAACACCATAAAATCACAACAAATCAACCTTAAAACTACATCCAAAGGACATTTCTTGGACAAATTCTCAAGAGGAAGAGTGTTGACCATCTTGAACATTGATGGAGCTATAGAGCTCGGGTCGAAGCAAGTATTGGGGGCAATTCTTGGAAGATTCCCAAGGGAAAACATCGGGGTAAGTGTTCTAGACTTAAACTTGGGCAAATTACCCAAACCTAGTGCTATTCTAGCTTATGATTGTGATTAAGTTGGGGGAATTGTAAAAAACCCTAAGCTTAGATTTTAAGACTTGAAGGTCGAATCGATGTCGGAATTCGATAAATCTTTTATGGTTGAACTCGTGGGAAGATAAGGAACCCGTGGAGGTGAAAATTACTGAATTTCGAGAAGTGGGCCCGGGGCTTGGGTTTTGGTAATTTCGGGATTTCTTAGTAATTTTGATTGTTTTCGTGTGGGCTTTGTCCCCTTAACATATTGTGACGTAATTGTTCTGAATTTGGATAGATTCGACGCACGTGGAGGCCAATTCAAAGGGCAAGGGCGTCGTGGGCTAAGGATTTAGCCGATTTGAGGTGAGTAATGATTGTAAATGATGTTCTGAGGGTTTGAAACCCAGGATTGCACATCGTAGTGCTATATTGAGGTGAGGCACACGCTCGATGCGTGGGGTTGTTTACTACTAGGGATTGTGACTTGGTCTATCCCGATTGATGATTTTACTATATATTTGATTGAAACTTATTTGATATCATCGTGAATTGGGCTGACTGCCATATTTGGGCTTCGTGCCAGTTATGTGAACCCTTCAGGGATATTTATCACTGTTTACTCAATCATATTTGGGCTTTCGTACCGGTTATGTGAACCCTTCATGGGTAATTTATCACTGTTTTCTAACTGATTTGATTCATTTCTTAAACTCAGTTTTGAAAATTAAATGACTTTTCAAATGATGTAAATAGGATCGAGTGGCACGCCGCCACGAGATGTGATGTGAATGGATCGGGTGACACGCCGTCACGAGATATTGCGCTTGGGCCGTAAGAAGCCCCTCCCGGAGTCTGCACCCCCCACAGTGAGCGCAGGGTACCCATGGGATCGGGTGGCACGCCGCCATGAGAGTCATGCTATGTAATATATTCTGTTGTGCTGGTATTGTTGTTTTCCTTTACTTCATGTTATTTATTTGAGACATTTATATGTTTTACTGTTCATTATGGATTGTTGTATGCCTTATGTGTTTTCTTACCTTCAGTTGTTATTTATAATTATTACTCACTGAGTTGGAAGTACTCACATTACTCCGTGCACCCTATGTGCAGATTCAGGCTTTATCGGTTCCGCTCCGAGACATTGATTATTACTGTCAGGGCGGCAATTCAGAGACTACGAGGTAGCTGTTGGCGTCTGCAGCCTCGTATCTCTTTTATCTTGTTGTTTCCACTATATTCACACAATTGTGCCAAAGATATTGTAATAGTAATCTTATTATTAGGATTTTCATTAGTTGCTCATGACTTTGTGACACCCCGGTTTGGGCTGTAGTCGAGATGGTTCACTATATTTGCATTCCTCAAATGTGGACTGCATATCTCACAAGGAGATCGCAAACTCGAACAGATTTCTAGGCAAGATTCGTGTCAAGGATGCGGTAAAACCAGATGTCGAGAATGCAGTCGCATTCCTCAAATACGGACCGCATATCTCACAAGGAGATCACAAACTCGAACAGATTTCTGGGCAAGATTCGTGTCAAGGATGCGGTCAGAAATGCGGTCGCATTTCTTAATTGGGGACCGCATATCTGACATATTGAGACCGCAGATCAAGACAGTGTTTTGGGGTAAAAATTAACGACAAGAATGCGGTAGAGAATGCGATCGCATTCTTGAAATGCGGACCGCAAACCATGCCTCACACTGAATTTGCGATGAAGGCCAGGGTTCAATCTGCGATGGTTGCATCCAAAATGCGGACCGCATATCTGTTATGCGACAGATATGTGATCGCATCTTTGGCCTGACAGGGGCATTTTTGTCTCGATTTTTGACCCCTTTATAAATAGAAATCAATGCCCATTTGCCATGCAAAAACCATTTTCGTTACCCACGAAGAGAAACACCTCCAAACACCATTAAATCACAGCAAATCAACCTCAAAACTATATCCAAAGGAGATTTTCTTGGACAAATTCTTAAAAGAAGGAGTTTTGGCCATCTTGAATATAGTTGGAGCCATAGAACTTGGATTGCAACGAATCTTGAAGAGATTTTTGGGAAATTTCAAGGGAAACATCGGGGTAAGTATTTCTAACTCAATCTTGGTCAAATTACCCAAATCTACTGCTATTCTAGTATGTAATTGGTGATTTAAGTGGGAAAATTTGTGGAAAACCCTTAAGCTTAGATTTTAAGACTTGGAGGTCGAACCGATGTCGGAATTCGATAAATTTCGTATGGTTGAACTCGTGAGAAAATAAGGAACCCGTTGAGGTGAAAATTACTGAATTTTGAGAGGTGGGCCCGGGGCTCGGGTTTTGCTAATTTCGAAATTTCTTAGTATTTATTTATTGTTTCGCGTGGGCTTTGTTACCCCAGCACATTGTGACATATTAGTTCTAATTTTGGATAGATTCGACGCGCGCGGAGGCCAATTCAAAGGGCAAAGGCGTCGCGGGCTGCGGATTTAGCCGGTTTGAGGTGAGTAGTGATTATAAATGATGTTCTGAGGGTTTGAAACCCCGGATTTGCACATTGTAGTGCTATATTGAGGTGAAGGCACACGCTCGATGATGAGCGTGGGGTCGTTTACTACTGGGTATTGTGACTTGGTCCATCCCCATTGGTGATTTTTACTACATATTTGATTGAAACTTATTTGATATCATCATGATCTAGGTTGATTGTCGTACTTGGGCTTCATGCCGGTTATTTGAAACCTTCGGGGGGATTTATCATTGTTTCCTCACTGTTTTGATTCATACTTGAATTCGGTTATGTTGTTTTCCACTATTTTACAACTCATCCACTTCTACTCAGTTTTGAGATTTAAATGACATTTTAAATGATGTAAATAGGGAACGGGTGGTACGCCTACCACGAGATATGATGTAAAAAGGGAACGGGTGGTACGCCTACCACGAGATATGATGTAAAAAGGGAGCGGGTGGTACGCCTACCACGAGATATGATATAGCGCTTAGGCCGTAAGGGGCCCCTCCCGGAGTCTGTACACCCCCAGTGAGCGCAGGTTACCTGTTGTGATATGGAAATATAGCCCAGCGATGTTATAGTTGGTAACAATGGCAACTGGTAACCAGAGCTGGGGAGATTTTACTGTTCTAAATATAGCCCAGGGAGGTTACAGTTGGTAACAATGGCAATTGGTAACCAGAGCTGGGGAGATTTTATTGTCTTTAAATGATATTGCCCAAGGGGTGTGATTTTTTAATTAATACTGAACCCAGGGATGTTACTGTTGGTAACAATGGCAACAAGTAACCAGAGCTGGGAATATTTCGCTTGATTTTTCACTGAATTACTATTTTCAAATAATGTTTTACTGCTTCATTATGCATTGCCTTGTGCCTAACGTGTTTCCTTACTTTCAGTCATTATTTATATGTATTACTCACTGAGTTGGAAGTACTCACATTACTCCCTGCACCATGTGTGCAGATTCAGGCATTATTGATTCCGCTCCGAGGCATTGACTATGACTGTTAGAGTGGAGATTTAGAGACTACGAGGTAGCCGTTGGCGTCCACAGCCCCGTATCTCTTTTATCTTGTTGTTTCCACTTTCTTCAAACAATTGCGCCAGAGATATTGTAATAATAATCTTATTATTAGGATTTTCATTAGTTGCTCATGACATTGTGACACCCCGTTTTGGGCTGTTGTCGGGATGATTAGCTATGTTTCCGTAATTTGCTGTTATTAAAATATGTAACTACTTTCATAACTGCTTAAATCGACTTATAGTTCGAATTGGCTGGCCTTGTCTTCATGAGAGGCGCCATCACGACCGGGTTTGGGATTTGGGTCGTGACAATCAGCCCCTCGGGCTATCACATGGAACAGTATCAGCCCCTCGGGCTATCACATAGTACAATATCAGCCCCTCAGGCTATATTTCACATCACAATGGGTACCCGCGCTCACTGGGGGTGTACAGACTCCGGGAGGGGGCCCTTACGGCCCAAGCGCAATATCAAGCCACCTCGTGGCATAAATCTAGGCCCTCGGCCTCATATCAATCAAGCCACCTCGTGGCGTATATAAAGTATCTCAGGCCCTCGGCCTCACATCAGTCACAAGCCACCTTGTGGCATAGAAAATATCTCAGGCCCTCAGCCTCATATCACTCAGTAAATCCTCACATCTGGCCCTCGGCTGCACTCAGTCAGAAAATCATCACAAGCCCCTCGGGCATAGTAAAACAGTAGTTCTCAGCCCAAAAACATTATTAAAATATTATTTAAGTCTCAAGACTGAGTAAAAGTGGCTGAGTTGTAAAACAATGAAAACAGCATGACTGAGTTCAAGTAATAAGTCAAAATAGTGAGGAAACAGTGATAAAAATCCCCGAAGGGTTCAAATAATTAGCACGAAGCAGTGACTCATCACAATATGCTGAGGGGACAAAGCCCAAGCGAAAATAATCGAAAAATACCAAGAAATTCCGAAATTAGCAAAACCGGAGCCCCGGGCCCACTTCTCGAAGCTTAGAAATTTCTACATCAACGGGTTCCTTATTTCCCAACGAGTTCAACCATACAAAGATTATCGAATTCCGACATCGGATCAACCTCCAAATCTTAACTCTAAACTTAAGGATTTTTCATAATTTTTCCAACTTAATCACCAATTAAATACTAAAAATAGCGATATACTGGGTAATTTGACCAAAGTTGAGTTAAGAACACTTACCCCGATGTTTCCCTTGAAAATCTCCCGAAAGTCACCTCAAAATTCACTTCAATCCGAGCTCTATAGCTCCAAATATGTTTAAAAATGGCCGAAATCCCCTCTTTTAAGAATCTGTCCAACCAAGTCTCATTTGGACATATTTTCGAGGCTGATTTTGCTGTGATTTAGGGCGTTTTGGAGATGTTTCTTAGATGGTAATGACAGTGGGTTTTTACATAGCCAATGGTTACTGGTTTCTATTTAAAAAGGATCAAAAATCGGGACAAAAACGCCCCTTTCAGGTTTAAAATGCGTCCGCATTTCTGTCGCAAATCAGACATGCAGTCCGCATTTTTGATATGGCCATCGCAGATTGTAACCCTAGCCTTCACCACATTCAGTGTGCAGTATGGTTTGCGGTCCGCATTGTAGAAATGCGACCGCATTTTGGACGTTGATTTTTGCCTAGAAATTTATCTCGATCTGCGATCTCAGTGTGTGCGATATGCGGCTCGCATTGTAGAAATGTGACCGCATATCAGACCTCATTTCTGATGTCGATCTTTGCCCAGAAATCTGTCTGGATCTACGATCTCAGTGTGAGATATGCGGCTCGCACACGAATTTTGCGACCGCATAACCTGCTTTGCGATGCCTTTTGCTCTTTTACATAGTTACGAAAAGGAAATTGTGTTCAATTGTCCTACGGACTTCCAATTTCAAATCCAGGCATACGCCTAAGTCCGAAATCACCATACGAAGCTATAGCAACTCTCGGAATTCCATTCCGACTCTTGGATCAAAATCTCGCCTAACAACCGAAAATCGCCAAAATACTAACTCCACCACACACAAAAGTCATAATACTCATTACAAAGCTGCTCGAGATCTTAAGTCGCTGAACAAGGCATAAATTCTTAAACGACATGTTGGGTCGTTGCATTCTCCCCCTCTTAAACAGACGTTCGTCCTCGAACGTGCCAAGAATTATTCCGAGGACATTAAATTTCTAAGTGTATTATTACACGCACTCGCGGGTGATTCTACGTCACCTTAAATTTAACATGGATCCGACAACACCATCTCAATTGAAGATTATTTCTTTTCTCCACATTTATAAACTTCAAAGCCAAATTTCTCACCGTCCAATAATTCAACACAGCGTGCTAATCTCAACCGGCTGTAGCAACTCGTGCTTGTGCGCCCATCATATGTATGCCCATAACCACGTCTCTGGTTCTAATAGCTATTCATAATTAATTCCAGCATCGTCAATTAACCTCATTTTAACCAAAACCTCGTTTAAAATCTTCACAACTCTGACAGCAATTCACAAGGCATGAAGACCTTATAATTATTTACTCGAATTAACGAGTCACATTTAACGCCACATGGACACTCCTCTTGTAGGCTAAAACTCAATAATTACAGCACGAATATGGCAAAAAATATACACAAAAACACATAGAAGAATTATCAAATAAGCCTAACAGGCATGGCTCCCTATCAGTACTATAGTACAAATTTAATTTAACAGAGGGAGAATTTAAAACACATAAATTTTCATCACAAGGATCTCGTCCTTATATAACTTCCACCGCGGCTCATAGCCCAGTTTAAGCTTTTTTCACATCATATTAAAAATGCCAGGATCTCGTCCTCAACTCTGAATCACAAGTAATATGCACTCGTGCCAACCGAAAGCTATCCATTTCTCCTTAAAAAATAATTTCCTTTACTCGAAATCACGGCACATAATGAACTCCCATACCGGTAGGGCATATAATTCATAAAGCTTTAATCAATTCTCCATATAAGTCGATTGCCCATAATAACATCCTCTGACCACAATAGCTGAAATTTCAGGAATCTGGTGCCCGCAACACATCTCATGACGCATATAAATCTTGTTCCAAATCTCGCAACACTGCCACGACGAAAGAGACATGTAGAAACTCGTAGCCACCTACCGAATCAATAATTCATGGAGTCTCTCATCCTGTCAAGAACCATTACCTCATTCTGAACTGACTAACGATATTTCCTTTTTAATGTGCCTTATATAAATCTGATTGCACAGATTTCAGCTCCAATAATCTCGTCTCACCCGGTGCAAGTTTCTCATGCAATACGCCGCCTCAAACACCGACTCAGATCTCATATGGCACCATCAATGCGCTAACAAGCTACAATTTGAACATGACACATAAAGAGGAACGAACTCTGGAAAGAATTATCTAGCCCGCATAAAGAATAAAATGGTCGAACAGATGTTACGAACCCTTCTCAGAGGATGAGAAACAAAATACGCAGGAACAGATATAGGGGACCGTACTCAACATAACACTGTTGCGGCATGCAACCCGATCCACACATGATACGGTTGCGCCGTGCAACCCGATCCAAACATGATACCATTGGGCATGCCACCCGATCTGCACATAAAAATAAGTAAGGAAATACCCAGCAAGCCATACGACTTATACCTACGAAATACCGAATATCGACCGCAAGCACGCCAAGTGCGAAAATACCACCCTAGGGAGACGGATAGCGCTATACGCTACAAAACACAAGCACGGCTAAGGCGCAATAAATGACCTGCATTTGAGAGTCATCCTACTCATATAATATCACAAGCTACACGGGACCACAACATATGTGTGAATAATCAAGTCGTCTCAATCCGAAACAAACTCCCATGTTTCACAACCAACGGACTAGAGCGCCTTCTAAGCATAAACTCTCACATTGGTGTCAGTACCAAAGTCTCCATACTTGGTTTCAACCTCTGACAATCAAGTGACTAATAGGTCACACTTCTACAATTTTTCGTTGGGATACGCCCCCACGACCTTCCGCACCACGTAGCAGGGTCTGCACCTCCATACCACCAACAATACTAATTCTGTAAAGCTGACCAAGAGTCCGCAAATCAATACACAAAGCCTCTTACACAGGACACCATTCTCAAGTGACACTAAAGAAAATGCCAGCTTACTCTGAGCACCTGAATTCGTCCCTACTTATCCGTGCTCATGACATTCTTGTCAACACTAAACCGCAACATTAATCCTCATATTCCAATTCCCATGCTGCTCACTGCACCTACCGTGCCGCTACACGAGAGTAAAAGAATTTCTCATAACCCCTAAACTACTAGTAGAATGAACACTTCATTGGCTAGAACCCTTTTCACTGAACTCATTTCAGAAGAACCATGGCAACACGCACTGAATTCCCATAACCACATAAAAAATACAAACCTCAAGTTGTGGCCTAAACCATCATGACTATTCCGGAGTCCATTCACACAACAAGGCCATTCGAATCAAATATCTCCCAAATCAATCAAGTCATGCTGGCTATCGGGCCTGCACGCACAACCACATACCGCATGTAAAACTTCACACGCCGAAGGAACTGATCATTGCCACCATCACACCGCTTCGACCATTAATAACCGACCCAAATTCTTTCAATTTACTCTTGACCTGACTTAGAAATATAATAGCTCCATTCACAACATAGCGAACTCAATTCGCACTCACCTCGAGTGACCCGAATTGTGAGACCACATCGTCTCAATACTCATTAACCATCTCATACCCTCTTTATGTGCTCAATATTATCTCAGACTGGTACACCCATTCTGCAAGACCTTCTGCGAATCCGAAGCTATTTCTTCCTTTCCTCCAATACTGCACCGTATACCCGATGGTAACATAGAATATTCCAAGTTTTGTTCGCAATCCACTGTGAAGACTCGATCACTTAACCACACATCGGACCCGAAATCTTTAGGCACTGCACTTTAATTTTTGAATCCACTAGAACCATTATCGAGAGTCAATCACTCTGACCTAGTCCCGAAGATAACCAACTCCAATGCTCTACTAGCACATGACAACCTCTCGAAGAAGCAACCGACTGCGCTCTTTTCCATGTACATCACGTCCACAAAACATAAGCTCCGAGTCTTCCCAAAAACCTGAACATGCATCGATAACGCCGAATATAGCATACACCCATCTAGTTCTTTGCTGAATTACCCCTAGTACTTCCTTTTTCTTAGTCATAAGTAATCTGCCAACGTACCGATAACCAGAAACCACACGGGCAGACAACCACGCGATCTAATTGTAAACGATGGGGCTCCCCCCACTTAGCTCTAAGCCACAATCACATAATGTAGAGCCCACGACGATTCCTCAATTCTCAATTACCATGATCTCGCACTATTAACCCGATAGACTTCTCGAAGTCTTTGTTAAGCTTTTCATGAACATCCTGGATCACAAGTCATAGTCACACTCGATCTCTTACTGGGTAGCAAGTAATATACCTCGCAGAAGCTTCATCAACATCATGCCACCGCTAACCTGCTCACAGGAGATAACCCACCTGTGGAATTCCTTACCGACATCTTCTAACGACGCTGCACTGGGTACAACTACCCCGTAATCAGCAAATCCTCCTGAGCTCATGCTCGCCCACCAGCTGTATAAGTCTGCTCCTTCCCTATTGACATCAACTGAAAGTTCGATAATACTTTATGAACTCAAGTCATATTGCACCTGAAACGATAATCAGATCTTCACACCCCTATTCATTTCAGACAAACTCCTTTCTTCCATATTCGATCTTTCTTCGTACGACAACCATCACCCCAAATAAAATACGTAGGCCAAATCACCTTCCATCATGATTCCCAAACCGTTCTACACTTTCTTAAGGCACGCGGCTATCCTACCACAGAATCCATATGCTAATCTGTCACTCTTATTTCGGTTAAACCATCTCCTTTAAGCAACTTTTCAACCTTTACTTCTCATACTTGGCCTGCTAGTACTTCAACCACCGCGAAACACTTCCTGCCATGTCGTTCCTCATACTTCGCTGCTCACATGTTGCAACAAATCGTAATCCATCTCTGTAGCACCCGAACCAATAAAATGTTACCGACTCTAAGCCTCTTCGAAAATCATCTTTCTCGAGCCATTAACATTAGAAATACTAATTCGATTTTGAACCGCTGCACACAGCTATCCCTGGAAACCACCTCTCGGGCACCATTTCATAGCACCATGCCCCGAAGGCAAAAATCCAAGAAGACCGTAACATCGACGAACCATAATGCGCTCAAACCGCATCACATTGAAAATTCTATCATGCTTGAAAATATCCAGTCTTGTTACTTCATCAACCAAACATGGGCATCTATAGTCCGACTGCCTTTCCTTCGTTGGAATTAAATGCTGAAACTCTAAATCATACACTGAGAAATCCTCCTTTCGAGTCATTCACTGCCGCGTTCCATATATAAGCACTCTACCATTTCACCAACATTGTATGACAACAACGCGTAGACATCGTAGCAATTCGAGCACGGTCTCAAAACCATAGAAGATACAGATATTAAGCTGGAACATAAAAACATCCTTCCACAAGACAACGATAATAGCCTGCCCGAACACGCATCTGGCACCACGTCTGTAGTACTACTACAACTCTTCGATGCCCAATTGATAACAAGCACTTCGCGCCGCATAAGATTGAGTAGGAAGGAAATAAAGGCATAAGCCTCAATAGAATCAAACCGCACGGTAAGGATATCAAGAATATGAAGTTTTTCCTAAAAGGTTCTGTAGCCTCTTGAAGATAAATACAAACGTCTCCGTACAGATCCGTCAGACTCTAATAAACCCGCTCATGACTCGTGAGACCTATGTAACCTAGGCTCTGATACCAACCTGTCACGACCCTAACCCCGCCCGATCGTGATGGCGCCTCTAGTGAAGACAAGGCCAGCCAACTTAACCAAAATATCATTTTAAGCAGTCAATTAATAAGAAAAAAATACAAGCACAGTTTAATAGCAATCATTCGCGGAAAATATAGCTAACCATCCCTACACAGCCCAAACCGGGGTGTCACAAGTCATGAGCAACTATGGATCCTGATACAAGTCTACTAAATACAATATCTGGCACAACTGTTTGAAAAGCATGACAACAACAAGATAAGAGAGATACGGGGCTGCGGACGCCAACAGCTACCTTGTAGTCTCTAAATCACCGCCTGGACGGGAGGAGTCAGTACTCCGGAGTGGAACCAACAACGCCTGAATCTGTACACATGGTGCAGGGAGTAATGTGAGTACTTCAACTCAGTGAGTAATAAGTATAAATAATGACTGAAAGTAAGAAAGCACGTAAAGCATAAGGCATTCTATAACGAAGCATTTAAAACATCATTTGAAAACGGTAAATCAGTGAGAAATCAAATAAATCTCCTTTTAACAGGTAAAACAAGTAATTTTTTTCAGGTAAATAATGTGAAGTAAAAGATCACCCCTCGGGCTCAGTATCAACAAATCTGCCCCTCGGGCAATATCATAGAACAGTACCAGCCCCTCGGGCTCAAATCTCAGAATAATATCAGCCCCTCGAGCTATCACATGGAACACTATCAGCCCCTCGGGCTATCACATAGTACAATATCAGCCCCTCGGGCTATATTTCACATCACAATGGGTACCTGTGCTCACTGGGGGTGTACAGACTCCGGGAGGGGCCCCTTACGGCCCAAGCGCAATATCAAGCCACCTCGTGGCATAAATCTAGGCCCTCGGCCTCATATCAATTAAGCCACCTCGTGGCGTATATAAAGTATCTCAGGCCCTCGGCCTCACATCAGTCACAAGCCACCTCGTGGCATATATCAGGCCCTCGGCCTCATATCAGTCACAAGCCACCTCATGGCATATAAAGTATCTTAGGCCCTCGGCCTCATATCACTCAGTAAATCCTCACATCTGGCCCTCGGTTGCACTCAGTCAGAAAATCATCACAAGCCCCTCGGGCATAGTAAAACAGTAGTTCTCAGCCCAAAAACATCATTAAAATATTATTTAAGTCTCAAAACTGAGTAAAAGTGGCTAAGTTGTAAAACAGTGAAAACAGTATGACTGAGTTCAAGTAATAAGTCAAAATAGTGAGGAAACAGTGATAAAAATCCCCGAAGGGTTCAAATTATTGCCACGAAGCCCAGATATGGCAATCAGCCTAAATCATGATGATAACAAATAAGTTTCAGTCAAATACGCGGTGAAAATCATCAATCGGGACGGACCAAGGAAATATCCCCAATAGCAAACGACCCCATGCTCATCATCGAGCGCGTGTCTCACCTCAATATAGCACTACGATGTACAATCCGGGGTTTCAAACCCTCAAAACATCATTTACAATCACTACTCAACTTGAACCGGCTAAATCCCTAGCCCACGACGCCTTTGCCCCTCGAATTGGCCTCCACGTGCATCGAATCTACCCAAAATCAGAACGAATACGTCACAATATGCTGAGGGGACAAAGCCCAAGCGAAAACAATCGAAAAATACCAAGAAATTCTGAAATTAGCAAAATCCGAGCCCCGGGCCCACTTCTCGATGCTCAGAAATTTCCACATCAACGGGTTCCTTATTTCCCAACGAGTTCAACCATACAAAGATTATCGAATTCCGACATCGGGTCGACCTCCAAATCTTAACTCTAAACTTAAGGATTTTTCACAATTTTTCCAACTTAATCACCAATTAAATACTAAAAATAGCGATATACTGAGGTAATTTGACCAAAGTTGAGTTAAGAACACTTACCCCGATGTTTCCCTTGAAAATCTCCCGAAAGTCGCCTCAAAATTCGCTTCAGCCCGAGCTCTATAGCTCCAAATATGTTTTAAAATGGCCGAAATCCCCTCTTTTAAGAATTCCAAGCAAGTCTCATTTGGACATATTTTCGAGGCTGATTTTGCTGTGATTTAGGGTGTTTTGGAGATGTTTCTTAGATGGTAACGACAGTAGGTTTTTACATAGCCAATGGTTACTGGTTTCTATTTAAAAAGGGTCAAAAATCGGGACAAAAACACCCCTTTCAGGTTTAAAATGCAACCACATTTCTATCGCAAATCAGACATACGGTCCGCATTTTTGATATGGTCATCGCAGATTGTAACCCTAGCCTTCACCGCATTCAGTGTGTTGTATGGTTTGCGGTCCGCATTGTAGAAATGCGACCGCATTTTGGACGTTGATTTTTACCAGAAATCTATCTCGATCTGCGATCTCAGTGTGTGCAATATGCGGGTCACATTGTAGAAATGCAACCGCATATCAGACCGTATTTTTGACGTCGATCTTTACCCAGAAATATGTCTGGGTCGGTGATCTCAGTGTGAGATATGTGGCTCGCATACGGGTTTTGCGACCGCATAACCTGCTTTGCGATGCCTTTGGCTCTTTTACATAATTACGAAAAGGAAATTGCGTTCAATTGTCCTACGGACTTCAATTTCAAATACGGGCATACGCCTATGTCCGAAATCACCATACGAAGCTATAGCAACTCTCGGAATTCCATTCCGACTCTCGGATCAAAATCTCGCCTAACAACTGGAAATCGCCAAAATACTAACTCCACCACACACAAAATTCATAATACGCATTACAAAGCTGCTCGAGATCTTAAGTCGCTGAACGAGGCATAAATTCTTGAACGACAGGTTGGGTCGTTACAATATTAAGGTCTTAATCTCTTATGAACAATTAATGATCTTTTACAGCATGGCTTAAATCTCTTCTGACCATGAGTAGATCTCTCAAGTTATATTTAGTGGTCACCATTTATTATGTTTATTGTTTTTTTTAATTAAAAAGCAATATATCTTAATGAAACGTCTAAGTTTAGTTGATAGTAAGTGGGATCATGCATGCTAAGTAATTATTCATAACAAGTCTAAGTTACAACGAAAGAAAGATAACGCACATATTATGGTTCCAGTCTCTTATGAACAACTAACGATCTCATACAGCATGACATAAATCTCTTACGACCATGAGTAGATCTCTCACGTTATATTTAGTGGTCACCCTTTATTATGTTTATCGTTTTTTAATTAAAAAGTAGTTTATCTTAATGAAACGTCTAAATTTAGTTGATAGTAAGTGCAATCATGCTTGTTATGTAGTTATTCATAATAACTCCAAGTTACAACGAAAGAATGACAATGCACATATTAAGGTCTTAATCTCTTATGAACAAGTAATGATCTCTTACAGCATGATATAAATCTCTCACGACCATGAGTAGATCTCTCAAGTTATATTTAGTGGTCACCTTTTATTATGTTTATTGTTTTTTAATTAAAAAATAATTTATCTTAATGAAACGTCTAAATTTAGTTGATAGTAAGTGCGATCATGCTTGTTAAGTAATTATTCATTATAATACCAAATTACAACAAAAGAAAGATAAAGCGTATGTTATGGTCTTATTCATTTATGAATAACTGATGATCTTTTACAATATGATATAAATCTCTTGCGACCATTAGTAGATCTCTCAAGTTATATTTAGTGATCACCCACTATTATGTTTATCTTTATTTATTAAAAAGCAATTTATCGTAATAATGTCTAAATTTAGTTGATAGTAAGTGCAATCATGCTTGTTAACTAATTATTAATAATAACTCCAAGTTATAACGAAAAACAGATAATGCACTGTTCTTAATCTCTTATGAACAACTAATGATCTCTTACAGCATGACATAAATCTCTTACGACCATGAGTAGATCTCTCAAGTTATATTTAGTAGTCATTCTTTATTATGTTTATTATTTATTATTTAAAAAGTAATTTATCTTAACAAAACATCTAAATTTTGTTGATAGTAAGTGCAATCAAGCTTGTTAAGTAATTATTCATAGTAACTCCAAGTTACACGAAAGAATGATAATGCACATATTATGGTATTAATCTCTTATGAACAACTAATGATCTTTTACAGCATGGCATAAATCTCTTACGACCATGAGTAGATCTCTAAAGTTATATTTAGTGGTCACCCTTTATTATGTTTATTGTTTTTATTTTAAAGGCAATATATCTTAATAAAACATCTAAATTTCATTGATAGTAAGTGCAATCAAGCTTGTTAAGTAATTATTCATAGTAACTCCAAGTTACACGAAAGAATGATAATGCGCATATTATGGTATTAATCTCTTATGAACAACTAATGATCTTTTACAGCATGGCTTAAATCTCTTACGACCATGAGTAGATCTCTCAAGTTATATTTAGTGGTCACCCTTTATTATATTTATTTTTTTAATTAAAAAATAATTTATCTTAGTGAAACGTCTAAATTTAGTTGATAGTAAGTGAGGTCATGCTTGTTAAGTAATTATTCATAATAAGTCCAAGTTACAACGAAAGAAAAGTAATGTGCATATTTTGGTCTTAATCTCTTATGAACAACTAATGATCTCTTACAGCATGACATAAATCTCTTACGACCATGAGAAGATCTCTCAAGTTACATTTAGATGTCACCCTTTATTATGCTTATCATTATTAATTAAAAAGCAATTTATCATAATGAAACGTCCGAATTTAGTTGATGGCAAGTGCAGTCATGCTTGTTAAATAATTATTCATAATAACTCCGAGTTGCAACGAAAGAAAGATAATACGCATATTATGGTCTTGATCTCTTATGAATAACTAATGATCTCTTACAGCATGACATAAATCTCTTACGACCATGAGTAGATCTCTCAAGTTATATTTAGTGGTCACCCTTTATTATGTTTATTATTTTTTAATTAAAAAGTAATTTATCGTAATGAAACGTCTAAATTTAGTTGATAGTAAGTTGGATCATACTTGTTAAGTAATTATTCATAATAACCCCAAGTTACAACGAAAGAAGGTTAATGCGCATATTATGGTCTTTTGCTTTTATGAACAACTAATGATCTCTTACGACCATGATGTAGATCTCTTACGACCATGGAGATTTGAAGTGGGAGATTTTTGTAGTAAACTGTAGGAGATATTAATATAAAATGCAGGAGATTCTGCTGTCGCAGTGTAGGAGATATTCTGTTCGCACAAGAGGTTTATATATAAAGCATAAGAGATCTCTTACGACTAAATGTTTGATCTCCTTCACATGAGATGAACAATTTCAAGATACTAATGAACTTATCAAAAGAGATTTTAGAATAAAGCATAGGAGAAAAATATATATATATATAACATGTGAGATCATTAGATTCTAAATACTCCTACACCTTGCCTAAACGCTCCTCAAAACCATCTTAAATATCAGTTTCACTACGAGAATGCAATCCATCAAAACTCGAAGCCAGCCTATTAAAACTAGAAGCACCATTACCAGAAATACCAAAATCATTCAGACTATAACCCATCATAGGTGTCTCATGTGCACGTGATTCTTTTTTAAGTGGAGGACTTGCATGAAAACGATTCTCTTCATTAATCACTTGCCTCTTCTCAATAATATCTTCATTAATCACATGTGTTTATTCAAGCTTATGTTGTTGGTCTTGCCGTTGTTGTTGTTGTTGCTGCTCATCTATGTCATCAAGAGGACCTAAAACCTCTATTTTATCCAACTCTCTTACTAACTCATCAATAGTTTTGTCTTCATAGTCCACCAATTCTTCAAAGCACTTTACCCATTTGCTTTTAGATTCTTTCTGCAACGGCCCGATGTGTCGTAGAAACACATATGATACTAATTGTCTAGATTTGGCTTGTTTTAAGTGCCAATCCCTCTTGTAATTATGCAATTTTAACATTCTTGCGAGGCATGAGGTATAAGAATCTAATAAATAAGAAAAGAGTTCAAAAAGGTAAGCAATGAAGGATATGTGGTCGCATTTCAGGCATGCGGACCGCATATCTTACACGGGCATCGCATACTTGAACAGATTTCTGGGTGAAGGTTCATGTCTGAAATGCGGACCGCATTTCAAGAATGTACACCGCAAATTGCCCTGCCTGGATCGCAGAGTGGAATAGAGAACTAGACAAGTTTTATGTCAAAAATGCGGTGAGAAATGCGGACCGCAAATCTCACAGTGAAATCGCAGAGTGAGACAGAGTCTTGGGCCTCATGCTGTGTCAGAAATGCGGTCCAAATGCTGACCGCATGTCGAGTTTGCGACCAGAATGCTATCGCATTCTGGACACCTGAAATTTTATTTTATTTTATTTTTTTTGTCACGAATTTTGACCCACTATAAATAGGAACTAGGAATCCTAACATCCAAAAAATCCCTTGTTTCGTCAATTACCTCAGAAAAACTCACCAAAACACCCTCAAACCCCAGCAAATCAACCTTTAAATCACCTTGTAAAACAACCCCAAAATCCGTGAAAATGTATCCAAAGTATAGTCATCAACCTCCCATTTACCAGCCCAGCTTTTCCCCATTTAAACCCACCAAGAACCAGCTGTAACTCGCCGGAAAATAGCCCCAGTTTAAGCTGAAAAACAACCGTAGAATCACTCCCCTCAAACCCCAACATCTATTAGAAGGAACCCCACTCTCTAACACCAAAGACCCAGCTCAAATTGCTGCAAATTGTGCCAAGAATTTCAGCTGAGTGAAGGCACCCTACCAAGTTGTAGCTCGTTAGCCTCGATTGTGTCCACCTGAAGTTCGTGAGCTTCCATAAAAGGTTGGGCTCGAAGAATTGTTGGAAGTCTAGGAAGTTATTGCAAAGTAAGGTAAGTGTTTGTTCTAACCTTAGCTCGAGGGATTAGAAATCGTGTCTTATTTGTTAAATTGCTCCTTGTTGAGAACAACGTATAGGCATGGTGACGAGTGTCTATATGTTGGTGCCACGTATGACCATGGGTCGTATATGGATAATCGTTGTGTGACTATTGTTTCGAATTGTTGAATATTATCCTCGATTTGGTGTGATATGATGCATGTGGGAGCGGGTGGCACGCCTGCCACAAGATATTGTGAATTGAGGGCGGGTGGTACGCCTACCACAAGGTTGCTTCATTTTAGTTGTTCCTTTTGGTTATGGTTCTAGCCTTTTTTTGTTCGGTATAAAGTCGATGGTTAACTAGACTAGTTGAGCGAGAAGTTCGTGGGAGTCTAAAGGGTCCAGCGTCAAAATTTGTGGGTAATGTCTAAGGAGTTCGTAGAGGTTTAAAGGGTCCAGTGTCACATTAGTAGAGTCGTGTCTAGAGATAATAAAATAATAATTGGGTTGGGAGGTTAATTGTAGAGCTTCGACTGTTATTGAGTACTAACATTGATTGAGCTAAATAGGAGTCAAGTTTGGTTTGGTTATAGCTAAATTTCACCTGGCCAGGATGATTGTTTTGCTGTTATTTGTTCCCTTGCTAGGAAGTTGTTATGTTGATTTGTTCCCTTGTCGGGATTTCTTGTGATTGTTGTAATGATGAAAGTGGGAACGGGTGGCACGCCTGCCATGAGATATTATGAAAGTGGGAGCGGGTGGTAGGCCTACCACAGTATATATTGTAAGTGGGAGCGGGTGGCACGCCTGCCACGAGATGTGATGTATGTGGGAGCGGGTGGCACGTCTGCCACAAGAGGTTATTGTAAGTGGGAACGGGTTGCACGCCTGCAACAAAAGGTTACTGTAAGTGGGAGCGGGTGGCACGCCTACCACAAGAGTTTATTGTAAGTGGGAACGGGTTGCACGCCTGCAACAAGAGGTTACTGTAAGTGGAAGCGGGTGGCACGCCTGCTACGGGATGTGATGTATGTGGGAGCGGGTGGCACTCCTGCCACAAGAGGTTATTGTAAATGGGAACGGGTTGCACGCCTGCAACAAGAGGTTACTGGAGGAAAAAGGGTGGAATGCATTACGTTTCATTGTATTAAAGGCTGAACTGCAGTTTTCTTTCTTATTCATTGATGATTCGTTTCGTTTTATTTGTCTGCTATTCCGATGTATGTTTTCCTTTTCCCCGTTTAAATTGTTTATGTATTTTATCTTCTGCTGTAGATACATATATGCTTAAAATTGCACAGGTTTATCTGGAGTCTGGTCCTAGCCTCGTCACTACCCTCGCCAGGGTTAGGCCAGGCACTTACCAGCACATGCGGTCGGTTGTGCTGATACTACACTCTACACTCTTTTGTGCAGATCCGAGTGCCACAAGCTACGAACAGAAGAAAGCTTCCAGCCTTTGATTTTCAGGCGACCCAAGGTAGTTCTGCAGACGTTCGCGGATCTTGGAGTCCCCTGTCCATTTCTTGTATCTGTTTCTTCTATGTAGTCCAGAAACAGCATTTTGTTATATTCTTCAGACCTTGTTTGCAGTACTCTTAAATAGTCTGTGAAACTCTGACACCAGATCTTGGGTAGACCGTTGTGGATAGTTTATCGGAGATAGCTGTGTAAAGTATTAACTTTGCGTTTATTTCGCATTTTGAATTACTGCTTTCCAATTGATGCATTTGTGATGTGATGAATTCGTAAATAGAAACGTGGTAGTTAGTCCGATTAACTGGCTTGCCTAGCTTCACTGGTAGGCGCCATCACGACTCCCGAGGGTGGTAAATCCGGGTCGTGACAGGTTGGTATCAGAGCCCTAGGTTTACATAGGCCTCACAGTTCGCGGACAACCTCAGTAGAGTCTGAGGGATCGGTACGGAGACGTCTGTATTTATCCCCAGAGGCTACAGTGTTAGGAAAAATGTCACGTTTGTTCATTCTTGTCGTGCGGTTGCCTCTCAAATACTAATTGGATTCCTACTATGTTCCTTCGCAGATGGCAAGAACACGCGCTTCCTCATCTACCGCTCCGCAGCCCGAGCCCCCAGCAACAACTACCACGCGGGGCAGAGGGCGAGGCCAAGGTCGTACTTGGGGTCGAGGCAGGGGCAGGACTCAGCCTCATGCAGCAGCACCAGTGGCAGAACCTCAAATAAATCTTGACGAGGGGGTTCCGACCCCAGCAGCTTCGGTGGGCCCAGCTCAGGCCCCCGAGGGGTTTATTGCCACACCAGTTCTTTAGGACACTTTGGTCCGGTTGGTGGGCCTCATGGAGAATGTCACCCGAGCGGGCTTACTTCCGGCAGCACCAGCCACTCCTCAGGCTGGAGAGGGGGCTCAGACTCCTGCTACTCGTACTCCGGAGCAAGTAGCTTCCCAGGCTCAGGTTCCAGCAGTTCAGCCAGCTGTGACAGTCTAGCCGGGAGCAGTAGCTCAGGCCGGCAATGGGGCGGCTATGTCCGCCGATGCTTTGTGGAGACTGGATAGGTTTACCAAGCTCTTCACCACTACCTTCAGCGGTGCTTCTTCGGAGGATCCCCAAGACTTCCTATACAGCTGCCACGAGGTCCTCAGGAATATGGGTATTGTTGAGACCAACGGGGTAGACTTTGCGGCATTTCGCCTATCTGGATCCGCCAAGACTTGGTGGCGGGATTATTGCTCGACTAGGCCAGTCGGTTTGCCATCTTTGACTTGGGAGTAGTTTACGGAGCTGTTCCTGGAGAAGTTTCTCCCCGTCACTCAGAGAAAGGCTTATCGGAGGCAGTTTGAGCGCCTTCAACAGGGATCCATGACAGTTACCCAGTATGAGTCCAGGTTCATCGACTTGGCTCGACATGCTCTCATCATACTTCCTACAGAGAGGGAGAGGGTGCAGGATTTATTGACGGTTTCATTCAACCGATTCGCCTTCAGATGGCTAGGGAAATGGGTAGTGAGATTACCTTCCAGGAGGCAGTCAATGTGGCCCGCAGAGTCGAGATGGTTTTGTCGCATGGAGGTGGTCATGGTTCGGATAAGAGATCCCGTCATTCAGGCAGATTCATTGGTACTTCGTCTGGAAGCAGAGATTGCTAAGTATTGCCGTCGTGCTTTAAGCAGGTAACCCCTAGGCCCTTTCAGTCAGCTCTCCAGGTTTCTCACAGTGTGACAGGTAACCGCGGTTCTCAGATGCAGTATTCCGATCAGCAGTCTATTAGTGCACAACCGCTACAGAGTTTCCAGAGTCGGCAGCCTAGGGCTTGTTACATGTGTCGCCACACGAGGCACATTGCTAAGTATTGCCGTCGTGCTTTAAGCAACTCTCCACACCAGGATTCCCGTGTTATGAAACAGGCACCAGATGTTCCGTAGCCCGCCCAGCTAGCTAGAGGAGGGGGTAGAGGTGCTAGAGGTAGAGCTAGGGGTACTGGAGGTGGAGCTCAAGTCGGCAGAGGTGGGGGCCAGCCAGCAGCAGGCCGTCCTAGAGATGTGGCTCAGGGTGGTGGGGCTTAGCCCCGATGTTGTGCTTTTCCAGTCCGGCCCAAGGTAGAGGCTTCAGATGCAGTGATTACAGGTACGATTCTGGTCTATAATAACGATGCTTCGGCATTATTTGATCCAGGGTCTACCTACTCGTATGTCTCCTCTTATTTTGCCCCGTATCTTGCCATGCCTAGCGACTCATTGAGTGTTCCTGTTTATGTGTCGACACCGGTGAGTGATTCTATCGTGCTGAATCGAGTCCATCGTTCCTGTGTTGTAGTGATTGGGGGTCTTGAGACCGTGTAGACTTATTGCTTTTAGACATGGTTGATTTTGATGTCATATTGGGGATGGATTGGTTATCACCTTACCACGCCATCCTGGACTACCATGCCAAGACCGTGACCTTAGCTTTACTGGCTATGCCCCGTTTGGAGTGGAACGGGACTCCTAGTCATTCCACCCGTAGCATTATCTCTTATGTAAAGGCTCGACGTATGGTCGAGAAGGGGTGTTTGGCTTATCTGGCTCGTGTTCATGATTCCAGTGCTGAGGTCCTCTCTATTGAGTCTATGCTCGTGGTTCGCGAGTTTCATGAGGTTTTCCCTTCCGACCTGCCGGGGATGCCACCCGACAGGGATATTGACTTTTGAATTGATGTGGCTCCGGGCACTCAACCCATTTCTATTCCACCGTATCGCATGGCCCCGCCAGATTTAAAAGAATTAAAAGAGCAGTTGCAAGACTTACTCAAGAAGGGTTTCATTAGACCTAGTGTTTCACCTTGGGGTGCGCCCGTGTTATTTGTTAAAAAGAAGGACGGGTCAATGAGAATGTGCATCGATTACCGACAATTGAACAAGGTTACAATCAAAAATAAGTACCCATTGTCGAGGATCGATGATTTGTTTGATCAGCTCTAGGGTGCCAGGGTATTTTCAAAGATTGATTTGAGGTCTGGCTATCATCAGTTGAAGATTAGGGCATCCGATGTCCCTAAGACAGCTTTCCGTACTCGGTACGGGCATTATGAATTCTTAGTTATGTCGTTCGGGTTGACGAATGCCCCAGCAGCTTTTATGGATTTGATGAACCGAGTGTTCAGACCTTATCTGGACTCGTTCGTGATAGTTTTCATCGACGAAATTCAGGTATATCCCTGAAGCCAGGAGGAGCACGCACAGCATCTCAGAGTGGTTCTTCAGACTCTGAGGGATAGTCGATTGTATGCTAAGTTTTCAAAGTGTGAATTCTGGTTGAATTCGGTTACACTTCTGGGACATATTGTATCGGCAGAGGGTATTGAGGTTGATCCGAAAAAGATTGAGGCAGTCAAGAACTGGCTTAAGCCGGCGTCAGTTACAGAGATCCGGAGTTTCTTGGGACTGGCAGGATACTATCATCGGTTTGTGGAGGGGTTTTCATCTATTGCAGCCCCGATGACCAAGTTGACCCAGAAAGGTGCCTAGTTCAGGTGGTCAGATGAGTGCGAGGCGAGCTTTCAGAAGCTCAAGACAGCTCTGACCATGGCACCAGTGTTAGTTTTACCCACAGGCTCAGGGCCTTACATAGTTTATTGTGATGCCTCTCGTATTGGGCTGGGTGCAGTGTTAATGCTACAGGGCAAGGTCATTGCCTATGCTTCGAGGAAATTGAAAATTCATGAGAAAAACTATCCGGTGCATGATTTAGAATTGGCAGCCATAATTCACGCCTTGAAGATTTGGAGACACTACTTATATGGCGTGCCGTGTGAGGTGTTCACGGATCATAAGAGTCTTCAGTATCTGTTCAAGCAAAAGGAGTTAAATTTGAGGCAGAGGAGACAGTTGGAGATGTTAAAGGACTATGATGTCACTATCTTATATCACCCGGGAAAGGCCAATGTGGTGGCCGATGCTTTGAGTAGAAAGTCGGCCAGTATGGGCAGTCTTTCTTATATTCCGGTCGGTGAAAGACCACTTGCTTTAGACGTTCAGACTTTGGCCAATCGGTTTGTGAGATTGGATATTTCTGAGCCTAATCAGGTATTAGCTTACACGGTCGCTCACTCTTCATTGTTGGAACGAATACGTGATCGACAATTTGATGATCCCCATTTGTGTGTCCTTAGGGACACGGTACAGCGAGGAGGTGCCAAGCAGGTCACCTTAGGTGACGATGAAATTTTGAGGTTACAAGGTCGAGTTTGTGTGCCCAATGTAGAGGGACTTCGGGAGTTGATTTTGAAAGAGGCCCATAGCTCCAGGTATTCTATTCATCCGGGCACCGCAAAGATGTATCAGGATTTGCGATAGCATTATTGGTGGCGTAGGTGAAGAAGGATATAGTTGCGTACGTGGCTCGGTGTTTGAACTGCCAGTAGGTTAAGTGCGAACATCAGCGACCTGGTGGACTGTTCCAGAGAATTGAACTCCTCGAGAGGTTGTCATGTGCTAGTAGAGCGTTGGAGTTGGTTATCTTCGGGACTAGGTCAAAGTGATTGACTCTCGATAACGGTCCTAGTGGGTTCAAGAATTAAAGTGCAGTGCCTAAAGATTTCGGGTCTGATGTGTGGTTAAAGATCGAGTCTTCATAGTGGATTGCGAACGAAACTCGAAATATTCTATGTTACCATCGGGTATACGGTGCAGTATTGGAGGAAAGGAAGAAATAGCTTCGGATTCGCAGAAGGTCTTGCAAAATGGGTGTACCTGTCTGAGATAATATTGATGTCACGACCCAAATCCCAAACCCGGTCGTGATGGCGCCTCTCGTGAAGACAAGGCCAGCCGATTCGAACCATATCTCATTTTAAGCAGTTAATTTAACAAGAGAACAACACAACATAGTTTAATAGCGGTCATTTGCGGAAAAACATAGTGAACCATCCCAACAACAGCCCGAAACCGGGGTGTCACAAAGTCATGAGCAAATAATGAAATCCTAATAACAAGATTACTATTACAATATCTCTGGCACAATTGTTTGAAGAAAGTGGAAACAACAAATAAAAGAGATAAGGGGCTGCTGATGCCAACAGCTACCTCGTAGTCTCTGAATCACCGCTTTGACAGTCGTTGTCAATGCCTCGGAGCGGAATCAATAACGCCTGAATCTGCACACATGGTGCAGGGAGTAATATGAGTACTTCCAACTCAGTGAGTAGCACATATAAATAATGACTGAAAGTAAGAAAACACGTAAAGCACAAGGCAATGCATAATGAAGCAGTAAATCATAATTTGAAAACAGTAAATCAGTAAGAAATCATTTAAAAATCTTCTCAGCTCTGGTTACCAGTTGCCATTGTTACCAACTGTAACCTACAGTTGTCATTGTTAACAACTGTAATATTCATGGGCTCAGCATCAATCTCATAGCTCTGGTTACCAGTTGTCATTGTTACCAACTGGAACCTACAGTTGTCATTGTTACTAACTGTAATATCTTTGGTTACCGGTTGTCATTGTTACCAACTGTAACCTACAGTTGTCATTGTTACCAACTGTAATATCTCTGGTTACCGATTGTCATTGTTACCAACCGTAACCTACAATTGTCATTGTTACCAACTGTATTATCTCTGGTTACCGGTTGTCATTGTTACCAACCGTAACCTACAGTTGTCATTGTTACCAACTATATTATCTCTGGCTACCGATTGTCATTGTTACCAACCGTAACCTACAGTTGTCATTGTTACCAACTGTATTACCTCTGGGTACCCTGCGCTCACTGGGGGTGTACAGACTCTAGGAGGGGCCCCTTACGGCCCAAGCGCTATATCAAGCCACCTCGTGGCATACATCTAGGCCCTCGGCCTCATATCAATCAAGCCACCTCGTGGCGTATATACAGTGTGTCAGGCCCTCGGCCTCATATCCCTCAGTAAAACCTCACATCTGGCCCTCAGCCGCACTCAGTCAGAAAATCATCACAAGCCCCTCGGGCATAGTAAAACAATAGTTCTCAGATTAAAACATCATTTAAAATATCGTGTAAATCTCAAAACTGACCAAAAAGTGGCTGAGTTGTACAACAGTGGAAACAACATGACTGAGTTCAAGTAATAAGTACAAATAGTGATAAAAATCCTTGGAGGGTTCAAACAATTGGCGCTAACCCAAATATGGCAATCAGCCCCAAACAAGATGGTAACAAGTAAGTTTCAATCAATTGCGTAGTAAAATCATCAATCGGGATGGACCATGTCACAATCCCCAGTAGTAAACGACCCCACGCTCATCATCGAGCGTGTGCCTCACTTCAATATAGCACTACGATGTGCAAATCCGGGGTTTCAAACTCTCAGAACATCATTTACAATCACTACTCACCTCGAACCGGCTAAATTCCTAGCCCACGACACCTTTGCCCTTCGAGTTCGCCTCCACGTGCGTCGAATCTATCCAAATTCAGAACGATTACGTCACAATATGTTGAGGGAACAAAGTCCACGCGAAAACAATCAATAAATACTAAGGAATCCCCAAAATTAGCAAAACCCGAGCCCCGGGCCCACTTTTCAAAATTCAGTAATTTTTCACCTCAACGGGTTCCTTATCTTCCCACGAGTTCAACCATACTAGATTTATCGAATTCCGACATCGGTTCGACCTCCAATTCTTAAAATCTAAACTTAAGGGTTTTCCACAATTTTCTCACCTTAAATCACCAATTACATACTAAAATGGCAATAGGTTTGGGTAATTTGATCAATATTGAGTTAAGAACACTTACCCCAATGCTTCTCTCGAAAATCTTCCAAAATTCCTTCAAGATTTCGCTTCAATCCGAGTTCCCTAGCTCCAATTATGTTCAAGATGGTCAAAACCCCCTTTTTTAGGAATTTGTTCAAGAAAATGTCTTTTGGATATAGTTTGGAGTTTGATTTGTTGTGATTTTATGGTGTTTGGAGGTGTTTCTCTTTGTGGGTAATGAAAATGGGTTTTTTGCATGGCAAATGGGCACTAATTTCTATTTTTAAAGGGGCCAAAAATCGAGACAAAAACACCCCTGTCCGGCCCTATATGCGATCGCATATCTGTCGCAGAACAGATATGCGGTCCGCATATTTGACGTGGCCACCGCAAAAGTGGCCCTAGCCTTCACCGCAATTTTGACATGAAGCATGGTTTGCGGTCCGCATTTCAGGTTTGCGATCGCATTTTCGACCGCATTCTTGATGTTAAATTTTGTTCAGCTTTCTGTCTTAGTTTGCGGTCTCAATGTCAGATATGCGGTCCGCATGTTAGATATGCAGTCCGCATTTCCTACCGCATTTCTGACATGAACTTTGCCCAGGAACCTGCCTGGGTTTAAGATCTCTTGGAGAGATATGCGGTCCGCATTTGAGAAATTTGACCGCATTCTCGACACCTGGTTTTCTGCAACTTTCTTTTCCAACGATGAATTAGTCTATTTAACCACCCAAAACTCACCCGAGGCCTCTGGAATCTCAACCAAACACGCCAACATACTCCATAACATCATTCAAACTTGTTCCAAACTTTGGAACACTCAAACAACCTCTCAACGCCAAATTCTAGTCAGATTCAAGCCTAAGGATTTCAATATCCTCTAAATCGCTCTGTTGATCTAAACCCAACCAAACCTTGTCCGAATGACCCAAAATTTTGCACGCAAGTCCTAAATCACATATGGAAGCTACAGCAACTTTCGAAAATTCATTCCGACCCTCGGATCAAAATTTCACCTATCAACCGGAAATCGCCAAATTCTAACTTTACCAATTCAAGCCTAGTTCTACACCGGACCTCCAAAACTAATTCCGATCACACTCCTAAGTCATAAATCACCTCCCGAAACTAACCGAACCATCGAAACTCACCCCCGAGCCTCCTAACTCATAAGTCAACATCCGGTTGACTTTTTCGATTTAACCCTTCTTGAAAGAGACTAAGTGTCTCATTTCTTACCCAATTCACTCCGAACGCAACTACTCAACTTGGTTACGTAAAACACAGATAACGAAACATAATGAGACAGAAAATGGGGAAGACGGAGCAGTAACCCACGAGACGACTGGCCTGGTCGCCACATTCTCCCTTCTTAAACAAACGTTCGTCCTCGAACGGGTCAAGAAACATACCTGAAGTCTCAAATAGGTGAGGGTATCTGCTCTACATTTCCTTTTCGGTTTCCCAGGTAGCCTCCTCCACGGACCGACCTCTCCATTGAACTTTCACCGAAGCTATCTCCTTGGACCTCAACTTCCGAACTTGACGATCCAAAATCGCCACTAGCTCCACCTCATAGGTCAAACTATCATCCAACTGAGTCGTTCTGAAGTCCAAAATATGAGACGGGTCCCCAATATACTTCCGGAGCATAGAAACATGAAATACTGGGTGTACACTCGACAGATTGGGTGGCAAAGCAAGCTCATAAGCCACCTCCCCGATTCTCCGTAGTACTTCAAACGGCCAAATGAACCGAGGACTCAATTTCCCTTTCTTCCCAAATCTCATAACACCTTTCATGGGCGAAACCTTCAGCAAGACCTTCTCACCAACCCTGTAGGACACATCTCGAACCTTCCTATCGGCATAACTCTTTTGCCTCGACTGTGCTGTACGGAGCCTCTCCTGGATTGTTTTCACCTTTTCTAAAGCATCCTGAACCAAGTCAGTCCCCAATAGCCTAGCTTCGCTGGGCTCGAACAAACCAACCGGAGATCTACACCGCCTCCCATACAAAGCCTCATACGGAGCCATCTGAATACTTGACTGGTAGCTGTTGTTATAAGCAAACTCTGCAAGCGGTAGAAACTCATCCCATGAACCTCCTAAATCAATAGCACATGCACTCAACATGTCCTCCAATATTTGGATAGTACGCTTGGACTGCCCATCTGTTTGAGGATGAAAAGCTATGCTCAACTCCACCTGAGTACCCAACTCCCTTTGCACGGCTTTCCAGATCTGCGAAGTGAACTGAGTACCTCTATCTGAAATGATAAAAACTAGAACACCATGCAACCGAACAATCTCTCGGATATAAATCCTTGCCAACCGTTCTGAAGAATAGGTAGTACACACAGGAATGAAGTGCACAGACTTGGTCAACTGATCCACAATCACACAAATAGCATCGAACTTCTTCAACGTCCGTGGAAGTCTAACAACAAAGTCTATAGTGATCCGCTCCCATTTCCACTCAGGAATAGCCATCTGCTGAAGCAAGCCACCCGGTCTCTGATGCTCATATTTTACTTGCTGACAGTTGAGACACCGAGTTACGAATCCCATGATATCCTTCTTCATCCTTCTCCACCAATAATGTTGTTTCAAGTCCCGATACATCTTTACGGCACCCGGATGAATGGAATATCGCGAGCTATGGGCCTCTTCCAGAATCAACTCCCGAAGCCCATCCACACTAGGTACACAAATCCGACCCTGCATCCTCAACAATCCATCATCGCCGATGGTCACATCTTTAGCATCATTATGCTGGACTCTGTCCCTAAGGACAAGAAAATGCGGATCGTCATACTGATGCTCCCTGATGTGATCATATAACGAAGACCGAGAAACCACACAAGCCAATACTCGACTAGGTTCCGAAATGTATAATCTCACAAACCTGTTGGCCAAGGCTTGAAAATCAACTGCAAGAGGTCTCTCCCCAACTGAAATATATGCTAAACTCCCCATACTCACTGCCTTTCGGCTTAAAGCATCGGCCACCACATTGGCCTTTCCCGGATGGTATAATATAGTGATATCATAATCCTTGAGCAATTCCAGCCATCTCCGCTGCCTCAAATTAAGATCCTTTTGCTTGAACAAATGTTGAAGGCTGCGATGATCAGTAAACACCTCACAAGACATGCCATACAAGAAATACCTCCAAATCTTCAAAGCATGAACTATGGCAGCCAGCTCCAAATCATGCACGGGGTAGTTCTTCTCATGAGGCTTCAACTGACGAGAAGCATAAGCAATAACTCTACCCTCATGCATTAGTACACAACCGATCCCAACTCTTGAGGCATCACAATATACGGTATACAAACCTGAGGCTGATGGTAGAACCAGTAGTGGAGTTGTGTTCAAGGCTGTCTTGAGCTTCTGAACGCTCTCCTCACACTTGTCCGACCATTCAAATGGAACACCCTTCTGAGTCAAATTAGTCAAGGGCGATGCAATGGATGAGAATCCCTAAACAAACCGGCAATAGTAGCTTGCCAACCCAAGGAAGCTACGAACCTCGGTGACTGAGGACGGTCTGGGCTAACTCTGAACCACCTCTATCTTCTTTGGATCAACCTGTATACCCTCGCCGGACACTACGTGTGCTAAGAAGGCCACTGAATTGAGCCAAAACTCACACTTAAAGAATTTTGCATAGAGCTTTTCCTCCCTCAATCTCTGCAATACAACTCGCAAATTCTCTGCGTGCTCTTCCTGACTACGCGAGTACACCAGAATATCATCAATGAATACCACAACGAACAAATCTAGGTAAGGCCAAAATACATTGTTCATCAACTGCATGAACGCTGCTGGGGGATTGGTTAGCCCGAAAGACATAACAAGAAACTCATAGTGACCATATCTAGTCCGGAAAGCAGTCTTAAGAATATCTGCATCCCTGATCTTTAACTGGTGATATCCTGAACGGAGATCAATCTTAGAGGACACTCGCGCTCCATGAAGCTGGTCAAATAAATCGTCAATGCGAGGCAAGGGATACTTGTTCTTGATCTTTACCTTGTTCAATTGCCTATAATCGATGCACATTCTCATTGTGCCATCCTTCTTCTTCACAAAACAGAACCGGTGCACCCCAAGGTGACACACTAGGCCGAATGAACCCCTTATCAAGGAGTTCCTAAAGTTGCTCCTTTAATTCTTTCAACTCTGTTGGTGCCATACGATACGGTCGAATAGAGATGGGCTGAGTGCCCGGCACTAAGTCAATACCAAAATCAATATCCCTGTCCGGCGGCATGCCCGGCAGGTCTGCAGGAAATACATCGGGAAAG
Source organism: Nicotiana obtusifolia (assembly GCA_002018475.1). Taxonomy (NCBI): domain Eukaryota; kingdom Viridiplantae; phylum Streptophyta; class Magnoliopsida; order Solanales; family Solanaceae; genus Nicotiana; species Nicotiana obtusifolia. The sequence goes on along the minus strand of MCJB01037420.1, from coordinate 96,338 downwards.
TCCATCATAACTGGAACAGAATCAATGTTTGGAGTCTCAGCTCCAACATCCCTGAACGAACGCTAGGTATGAAAGGCAACCCTTCCCAACCATATGCTGGGTCTTTAAGAATGATATCACCCTACTAGGAACATAATCAGTCACGCCACGCCACTCGATCCACGGTACACCCGGCATAGCCAAAGTAACTGTCTTAGCATGACAGTCTAAAATAGCACGACACGGAGATAACCAATCCATGCCCAAAATGACATCAAAGTCTACCATACTTAATAGCAATAGGTCCACTCGGGTCTCCAGACCCCCAATAGTCACTACACACGACCGGTACACACGGTCTACAACAACAGTATTGCCCACCGGGGTAGACACATGAACAGGTAAAGCAAGAAACTCCCGGGGCATACCCAAATAATGAGCAAAATATGAGGACACATATGAATAGGTTGAACCGGGATCAAATAATACAGAGGCATCTTTGTGGCAGACTGAAACAATACCTGTAATAACGACATCTAAAGCACTGGCATCTGTCCTGCCTGGGATAGCATAGAATCGAGCCTGGCCACCGCCTGCTCGACTTCCCCCTCTGGGGCGACCTCTGGCTGCCTGACCTCCATCTCTAGTTGGCTAGGCGGGCGGTAAAGTAACTGGAGCAGAAGTCGAGGGTTGACCCCTCTGTTGGGACGATCTAGCACCACGATGAGGACAATGCCTCCACATGTGGCCCATCTCGCCATACTCATAACAGTTCCCTGGTGCTCTAGCAGATGCACTCGGCATAGAAGGACCCTGGGTCGACGGAGCATGAGCTGGAAGGGCGCTGAGTGATGACTGGCCCTACTGTAACCCATGATAACCGCGACCTGCAGATGCCCCACGGTAATTTGGACGAGCTAACTGAGCAGGCCTGAAGGAATGACCTCTACCTTGCTGAAACTGGCCCCTCGAAGGTGTACCACTGTAACTGCCTGATCCTCGAGGTCTCTTAGCCTCCTTTTCCTCTCACTCTAGATGGCGAATTGTCTCAATCTCGCGAGCTATATCAACCACTTCCTCAAAAGTAGCACCCAATACTCTCTCCCTGGTCATAAGAATACGGAGGTGATATTTAAGGCCATCCACAAACCTCCTGATCCTTTCACGATCAGTCGGAACCATCCAGACAGCATGTCGAGCCAACTCAGAAAACCTCGACTCATACTGCGACACAGTCATATCCCCCTGTCGCAGCCATTCGAACTGTCTACGCTGCTCCTCTCTGCAGGACTGCGGCACACATTTCTCCAAGAAAAGTGCAGAGAGCTGTTGCCAAGTAAAGGGCGCTGCATCAACCGGCCTACGCCTCTCATACGCCTCCCACCAATTAAAGGCAGCTCCCATAAACTGAAATGTGGTAAATGCCACACCACTAGACTCAAGAATCCCGGCTGTCCGGAGCGTCCGCTGACACTTGTCAAGAAAACCCTGGGTATCCTCGCCCATCAGCACCACTGAATGACGAAAGCTGGAGTCTGCCAAACCTCTCGAGACGATGCTGCTCATCATCTGGCATGACTGGTACTATGAATTCCTGAGCTGGTGCAACCGGCTAGGCTGGAGGTGCCCCCGGCATCTGAAGTCCCTGCACTACCTGCTCAGGTGTACGGGCAACAAGGGTTTGATTGCCTCCCCCGGCCTGAGAAGTAGTTGCGGCTGTGGTGGCTGTAACCGCCTGAGCCAGGCTAGTGCAAACTGATAAGATCTAAGCCAAGGTCTCCTGAAGACCTGGAATCACAATTGGCACAGCCGGTGCCTAAGCCGGTGCCACTGGAGCCTGATCTTGAGCTGGGGCAGCTGGTGGATCAATAAATGCTGCCATAGCTGCTCTGCCTCTGCCACGACCGCGTCCACGGCCTCTGGTGGCCTCAGTGGGTGGCACCGGTGGTCGTCCACCTCGTCCGGTAGTTCGCGGCCTCACCATATGTGAGAGAATACGATAACAGAAGTTTAGTGTTCGGATCCACAAGTTCGCACGACAAGAATTTCAAGAACATGGAGTTTTCCTAAAAAGGTTCTGCAGCCTCTCGAAGATAAGTACAGACGTCTCCGTACCGATCCGCAAGACTCTACTAAACCCGCTCATGACTCGTGAGACCTATGTAACCTAGGTTCTGATACCAACTTGTCCCGACTCGAATCCCAAACCTGGTCGTGATGGCGCCTCTCGTGAAGACAAGGCCAGCCAATTCGAACTATAACTCGATTTGTGCAGTTATGACAGTACTTACATATTTTAATAACAACAAATTGCGGAAACATAGCTAACCATCCCGACAACAGCCCAAACCGGGGTGTTACAATGTCATGAGCAACTAATGAAATCCTAATAATAAGATTACTATTACAATATCCCTGGCACAATTGTTTGAAGAAAGTGGAAACAACAAGGTAAAAGAGATACGGGGCTGCGCACGCCAACAGCTACCTTGTCGTGTCTGAATCACCGCTCTGACAGTCGTAGTCAATGCCTCAGAACGGAATCAATAACGCCTGAATCTGCACACATGGTGCAGGGAGTAATGTGAGTACTTCCAACTCAGTGAGTAATAATCATAAATAATGGCGGAAAGCAGAAACCACACACAAGCACAAGGCAATCCATATTGAAGCAATAAAACATCATTAAAACAGTAAATCGGTGAGAATCAAGTAGAAACTCCTTTCAACAGGTGAAACATGTAAGTCTTTCAAGTACTGATGTGAAGTAAAAGAAAACATTTAAAACCACCCCTCGGGCTCAGTATCTTTTAAAAACATGCCCCTCAGGCTCAATATTATTTAAAAACACGCCCCGCGGACAATATCATAAAAATAGTATCAGCCCCTTGGGCATATCACATGGTACAACATCGGCCCTTTGGGCTCATCACATCACAATATCAGCCCCTCGGGCTATATATCACATCACAACGGGTACCCTACGCTTACCGGGGGTGTACAGACTCCGGGAGGGGCCCCTTACGGCCCAAGCGCTATATCATATCTCGTGGCGGCGTGCCACCCAATCCCATTATATCTCGTGGCGGCGTGCCACCCGATCCCATTTACATCATATCTTATGGTAGGCATACCACCCGATCCCATTATATCTCGTGGCGGCGTGCCACCCGATCCCATTTACATCATATCTTGTATAACAGTGAAAAACAACATGACATTTTACATCATATAAAAATGTCATTTAAATCTCAAAACTGAGTAAAAGTGGCTGAGTTGTAAAACAGTGAAAAACAACATGACTGAGTTCAAGTATTGAATCAAGACAGTGAGGAAACAGTGATAAATACCCCCGAAGGGTTCAAACAACCGGCAAGAAGCCCAAATATGGCAATCAGCCCAAAACATGATGGTACCAAATAAGTTTCAATCAATATGTAGTAAAAATCATCAATGGGGACGGACTAAGTCACAATCCCCAGTAGTAAACGACCCCACGCTCATCATCGAGCGCGTGCCTCACCTCAATATAGCACTACGATGTGCAAATCCGGGGTTTCAAACCCTCAGGACATCATTTACAATCACTACTCACCTCGAACCGGCTAAATTCTTAGCCCGCGATGCCTTTTCCCTTTGAATTGGCCTCCGCGCGCGTCGAATCTATCCAAAATTAGAACTAATATGTCACAATATGCAGGGGTATCAAAGCCCACGCGAAAACAATCAATAAATACTAAGAAATCCCGAAATTAGCAAAACTTGAGCCTCGGGCCCACTTCTTGAAATTCAGTAATTTTTTACCTCAATGGGTTCCTTATCTTCCCACGAGTTCAATCATACAAGATTTATCGAATTCCGACATCGGTTCGACCTCCAAGTCTTAAAATCTAAACTCACCAATTACATACTAGAATGGCAATAGATTTGGGTAATTTGACCAAGATTGAATTAGGAACACTTACCCCGATGTTTCCCTTGAAAATCTTCCAAAAATCCCTTCAATATCTGTTGCAATTCAAGCTCTATGGCTCCAACTATATTCAAGACAGCCAAAACTCCTTCTTTTAAGAATTGTTCAAGAAAATCTCCTTTGGATATAGTCTTGAGGTTGATTTGCTGTGATTTTATGGTGTTTGGAGGTGTTCCTCTTCGTGGGTAACGAAATGGATTTTGCATGGAAAATGGGTACTGATTTCTATTTATAAAGGGGTCAAAAATCGAGACAAAAATGCCCCTGTCAGGCCTAAAATGCGATCGCATATCTGTCGCATAACAGATATGCGGTTCGCATATTTGACGCGACCATCGCAAAGGTAACCCTAGCCTTCACCGTAATTCAGCAAGAAGCATGATTTTCGGTCCGCATGTCAAGAATGCGATCGCATTCTCTACCGCATTCTTGTCGTTAATTTTTGCCCAAAACACTGTGTTGTTCTATGATTTCAATGTAAGATCTGCGGTTCGCATGTTAGAAATGCGACCGCATTTCCTACCGCATTTCTGACATGAACTTTGCCCAGAAATCTGGCTGGGTTTGCGATCTCTTTGAGAGATATGCGGTCCGCATTTGAGGAATGCGACCGCATCTTGTCTCTGGTTTTTCTGCAGATTTTCCTTTCCACTGATGAAATGGTCCGTTTAACCACCCAAAACTCACCCGAGGCCACTGGAACCTCAACCAAAACATGCCAACATATTCCATAACATTATTCAAACTTGTTCCAACCTTCGGAACGTTCAAAGCAACCTCTCAACGCCAAATTCGCGTTGAATTCAAGCCTAAGGATTTCAAAATCCTCTAAATCGCTCTTTTGATCTAAACCCAACCAAACCACGTCCGAATGACCTGAAATTTTGCACACAAGTCCTAAATCACATATCGAAGCTACAGCAACTTTCGGAATTTCATTCCGACCCTCGGATCAAAATCTTGCCTATCAACCGGAAATCGCCAAAATTCTAACTTCACCAATTCAAGCCTAATTCACTTCCGGACCTCCAAAACCAATTTCGATCACACTCTTAAGTCATAAATCAGCTCCGAAAATAACCGAACCGTCGGAACTCACATCCGAGTCCTCTAACTCATAAGTCAACATCCGGTTGACTTTTTCCGGTTTAATCCTTCTTGAAAGAGACTAAATGTCTTGATTCTTACCAAATCCACCCGGCGCTCAACTACTCAACTTGATTACATAAAACACGGCTAACAAAGCATAATAAGGCAGAAACGGGGGAAAAAGGAGTGGTAATTCACGAGACGACTAGCCCGGTCGTCACAAATACATAAAGTATTCCAATTAATTTTTGTTTCCAATAAATTTGTTGTTCCTTTTTAAATTAAAAGGGGGATATTATAAACTCTATATTTTTAAATTATAGAGTTTAAAATCACGAATATACTTATATAAAGAATTCTAACCCTTAGTCAAAGAAATGAATAGAAGAATATATATATATATATATATATATATATATATATATATATATATATATATATATATATATATATATATATATATA